>VYZP01046682.1:5800-36226 GCA_013400635.1 Hypocryptadius cinnamomeus | reverse complement strand
AGCTCTGTGGAAATTATCCAACAATACACTTTGGTAGCACAAGTTTCAAAAGGGCAGCATCTGCAATTGAGAAATCGATTGGGATTTTAGGAAGTGGTTCAAACACTGCCACAGGCCTGTCTAACCAGAACGCGCAGATCCCGGTTCAGAAATTTGCTGACAGCAGCAACGCCGATGAGCTGGAACTGAAATGCTCCTGCAGGCTGAAAGCCATGATCGTGTGCAAAGGCTGCGGAGCCTTCTGTCATGATGACTGCATAGGGCCTTCCAAACTGTGTGTAGCTTGTCTGGTGGTGCGGTAGGAGCTCAGTCAAAGATGCAGTATCCCTTATAAATGTGGGAGAGCAGGACAAAGGAACAGAAATTGAAACAGTTTAGGCCACTAATGGTTTGCAATTAGTGGATTGATTTTTATTGGTTTTAACTGGTTTTTTTGGGGTTTTGTTGTTGTTTTTTTTTTTCTCCTACGTGGTGCATTCAGAACTTAGTTATTCTGCCTGAGTGCCATTTTCTGGGAAGGAGATCTGTAGAAGTAGTTTAAAAAAAAGATAGCCTTGTTACTGAGGCATCTATGAGCTCTCTTGCTGTGCTAAAAAGAAAAAGCAAAATGCATTAATGCATGTAATTCGTAGCTTCTATTTATTTGCACAAAGTGCAGCACATTTTTTCTCCACTGTTTGATATTTGATATGAGCTGCAGGTTAAAGATCAGTGGAAGAATAGCACTGTAAGAAGTGGAGTAACTATGCAGAATGAATAACACACTGAATAGCAGCTGGTGTGAGCGGGGTAGTGGCAAGGTGTGGGGTGCTGACCATTGTAGATTCTAAGTCAGTTTGCAGTCTTTCTGCTGACAAGATTATTTTCTTCAATTGACTTTCACTATCTAGGGCTAAAATATAGTCACTTCACCTAACAAAAGAAATTTAAAAGAGGAATTTAGATGGTTACAGAAGTTTCCTTATGTGCCTGCCAGGGACTGTGGAAGTCAAATCTTACTCATCATCTCTTCTTTGTTGATTCCTTGAGAAAGATTTCTATATGTGGTGAGTTAGCGGGACCAACACTGGAAACACATTGGCTTCAGTAGAGTATGGAGAAGGTAACTTCTCTGCTGGAGATTAGAAATCTCTTTTCCTGTTTCTCACTCAAATGGTCTTTATTTGTATTTGTCTCTCTAATCTGTCCACTAGGTTTGTCAGTCCCAAATATATATAAAAATAAGGTCAAACATAGGTCATTGGTTCTCGAGGTTGTAGTCTTTCTGTGGCCTAAAAATGATGCATTCTTCTGATGAATGAATAAGGAAAGATTTTAATTGCATATTGGTTGAATGTTAGCTTATAATTTCTTTTTCCTCTTATGTTAGTTACTCTATTTAAATAACATCTGAGAGTTTTGCCATTTAAAGTCATTCTTAGAAGTACTTACAACATGGACTTTTTTTCTCTCAAAGAAAGTCAGACCCTTTTTAGAAATTTGGAAGCAAAGTGTACTTTTAAAAGGGATACTGCATCTTTAAAGTAACCTTCAGTGGTTATCCAGTACTGTATTTACATTCAGGACTATAGCTGCATTCCAGATGTGCTAGCCACCATAACAGCAGAAATGAAAAACTATGATTTTGGAGTCCTATTCACCTAAAAGGAAAATATTATAAAGGGATAAAGCACATGCAGTTGCTGGGGAGATGAAAACACCTTGGGTTTTTCTTTACTCCCACTTCAAGAACACAACATGCGGAGTTCAAGTCATCCATCTGCCAATATGTGGTTGGGTCTGCCCAAATGTCAGCATCAAGAGAAACAGGTTTTTTTTACCATCACAGTAGAACCTCACTAATCCAAAGACCTTACAGCCTGCCCAAGAAAACTGATTTTCCTTGCACAGTTTTAAGAGAGCAGTGTAGTAAGAATGTGTGAGATGTAAGACTGCTTGGTTTCATCATGCAGTGAACTGTTGCATTCTGAAGTACTAATGTGAATGATAGAGCTGCATGTAGGAAATGAAAAGTGTGCTATATTTTAGAGCATACTTTTTTTGTCTGATCTTTGTGTGCTTTTCATCAGCTGTAACCGGTCTCCCTGACTCAGGGGCATATTAGTGAGGTTCTGCTGAATGAAGGAACCATATTTATTTTCTTGCGGGACCATTTTCACAAACATGATAAATACCGTTTATTGTCTTAAAAGTGAGCTGGAATATCTACAACATACATTCCTGTCATAGGAAGCTCTATGGTGCACCTTGATGTTCTCTTTTATTGTAATTAGCAACATATCAATATTATTTTTGACACTGTGTGGTACAAAGGCCATTTGTAATAACTAACAAATTTGTTGCTGATACAATAATACTTTTTTTTTCTATACAAAAGTGCTCCTTAATATGACTTGTGAACTAAGGAATGGCTTCTCAGCACTTTCAGGTCTTCTGGTAGGAAAATAAGCCAGCCAAGCAAAAACCTAAAAGTAACCAAGTGAAAATTAACATCCACTGCTATGCCAGCTGCTGGTGAAACAGCAACTGGGGAATACTCATGAGTAAGCATGAGTGTAGTCAGTTAATGTATATCAAATTCATAGTTGAGGAGCCTTTGTATTGGAATTGTATTGCATTGTATTTATACTTGGTAGAGCTAGGATCTTCTATTTAAAAAAAAAAAAAAAGAGAGCAACCAGTCTTAGACTTTTATTTACCTATGTTTATATAAGCCTGCTGGGAATCCTTATTTCTAGCTCAGGTTTTCCTGTCCACAGCACATAAGTCAATATTTGTTTGTACTTGCATCTTGAAATAGTTCTTGTATTGACTGACATAATACAGAAATAAATTCCGCCCACAACATAGTTTTCCTTTGTGTGAAGGGTAAGAGCGTGACTAAAGTGGTAGGTCACTCATTCATGTCATACTGTCATTTTTGTATCAGGATTGCAACTTGCATGTGTGAGGTCATGATAAAATGTATTTAAAATGGCATTAGACTGGATGGTGCTATGTTACATTACACAACTGACCAAACTCTTCCATAGTGCAGTTCCACTCCTTTCATTTTGGAGTCATTGGAGATGCACCAGGAATAAATTTGAGCAATTAGTTAGCAACAGTGGTGAAGTGTTGTTACGGATTAGGTTTAGGGTATGAAAATACTCAAAAGCAACCGCGGTGATGTGAGAGCCTGATTTAATCCTAGCGTGACTGAAAACCTTACGTGGATTTTGGTATCACACAAATGCCTAGGGAAGAGTGACCCTAGGCCTTTGGTAAGAACACAGTCACATTTGGACATTAATTTTGAATTACTCCTTTTTTTGTTGTTGTTTGATTGTTCAGATTTCAGGCTCAGTGTCATTGTGTTTTCTAATGACCATGCTGTTTGCACTGTGGGTTGTTAATAGTTTATGCACTGAAAAGTGGTGGAAGAATTGCTTAAGAACACACTGCTCTGTGTTTGTGTGTACGTACGTATGTGTCCCAATGTCCAGCATGTATAATTTACCTTTTTTTTTTTTTTAAATCTCCAAAATTGTCCCCCTACTCCTACCCCTGGAGCAGCACTTTTGGGTGAGAGGGAGAAACTCTTTTTTCTTTCCTCCCTCTTTTTTTTTTAATTGCATACCTGTGAGATATGCAGATAACGTTAGGGCATTTGCAGTGAGTGTGTTTGTGTGTTTCTGTTCCGAAATAATTTTCCAAGCAGAAACTCCCTTTGAAATAATGTTAAAAAAATAATTAAGAAATGGTGAACTGGATGCTCCCTGTTTGCATTTTATTTATCTGCTGAGATCTAGCACATGAAATAGCATTTAAAAGACAAAAATAAAGGTTGAGCCATAAAGCGAAAGTTATATTCTCTGTACTATAGACTTTCTTCTTGAGGGTGGTGCATGTTGTCAGGGTAAGCTACAGAACGTGCAGATGGTTTTTCAGGGCCCTGCAATTCCTTGCACAGTTTTTAAGCTGGTGCATATGGTGCTTTATAATGCAATTTCTGAAGTAAAATTACCTTATGCTGCACCCCCTTCCCCTTATGAACACACGCACAATTTCAGAATCGTTATTGTAGCCTCTGGTTTAGCAGTTTCTCCAAGGTGTGGTGAAGTACCAGGATAAACATTCGAGATGAGCTGAGAGGTGTCACCAAAAGGGATCATTTTAGCTGATGCACATGAAGGGCCCTGCTCTGAACACTGAATGACTTCTGCAGTCTCCTGGCAGCAGCGCAGCAGCTCATCTTCCGTGGCTCTGCGGAGCACTCGGGGGGGAAGCAGCGAAATATTCAGTGGCTTTATCATGGACCTGTGTAGCTAAATGTTTCTGATTCTATGAAATCCTGTTGTCTTCGGTCATCATGCTTTGTCACTGTAAAACCAATGAAAAGAAAAAAACCATTTTTTAGTCTAATTTAAGGAGCTGCTTCTTTTATAGCACATAATATTTCGCTTTGTACTATATTTGATAGTTAAAGAATAATTTAGTCCGTAGAATAACTTTGTTGTATTTGTACTGTTCATGAATGTTACAAGAAAAGTGCTTTACTTTGTTGCCATAATTCTCTTGTACTGCTGTAAAATATTTTTTCTGCTTTATGGAAACTTAACTCGGTTCACATTTTCAGTACAGGGTTTTTTGTGTGTATGTAATTTTTTTTGTCAGTATTCTGAATGTTTACATCTGTTCAACATTAGCCATTCTATGCCTTTATAGGGCAGTATTACTCCTGCAGTATAACAGCAATGTGAAATCCACTCGTACCTAACATGCATGAGAAATACAGATTTATTGGGGAGATCCCTAACGTACATAGATACTTTTTCTATCTGCATTCAGTGAAGTAAATACCCTCCTTCAGTCCTCTACCAAAGAAAATGTTATCCCCACAGGACAAGCTCGGAAAGTGGTTCTCTGAATTTTCAGAAGGGGGTGTAGTTGGTTTCAGCAAGATTGCTACAGTTTAATGCTGTTATGCTTTGCTTTGTTACCCCACCAGATGTGACTGGGTGAAACAAGCGTTTTAGCAATTTTTTGTGTTTCAAGACAGTGTTTTGTTTAGAATTCAGGGATCATGCTTTCTTTAATGGTGCTGTTTGTTTTATTATTTTTTTTAAGAAAACAACCTTTTGTTGCCTACAGAAATGACCATTCACAAAACCATAAATTAATAAAATAATTTGTCTTCATAACTTTTCTCCCTTTCCTTTCCCCCTTCCCTGTCCCTTGAAAATAACAACTTGGGCTTCAATATTAAAATATTCTGGAAAAAAATAAAGAGATGAAATAATATTTGTCATTTGTTTATTTATTTTATGTTCAGTGCCTTAGGCAGGAGATCCTCCTTGTGCACGTCCGTTGTATGTACAGGATGAACTAGAAATGTGAGAGAGAAATCAGCCCTTCGTAAAGGATTTTTCAGTTACGATCATGTAAGGCACAGTTTGAATTAATTCGGATGTAATTTGAGTATTAATCATCCTATACTAGTAAAATAAAACTAGGTGTTGTATACTAAGTTGTTTAAGTAGAAGAGTTTGTGGATGAAAGTGATTATATTACTTCAGGTAGTTTATGCTGGGTGTGTTTTAGTGCTTTGGCTCTGTCTGCAACCCTGTCCAGAACATCCTTCACAACAGCAACCATCCCAGCATGCACTTCCCTGATTTCCCATTCCCACAGCAGAAAAAATTAAATGTCCATGGTGCATGAAAGGCTACCAGTCCAAGTTATATTCCTCAAAGTAGTTATTTCTTCAGGTCTGGAAGGCCTTTCTGAGATGGAAATTCAGTAGCCATTATATTAAAATGTAAAAACCCACGATATTTTCATCATGTTAATCTGCAAAGAGAGCTTTGAGTACTGATGGTGAGGGTGCAAAATGTTGCAGGATGAACAACAAACAGCTTTTTCACAAGCTTGCTCGCAAATATCCTAAACACCATCTTTTTTCTAGCCTCCTGTCATTATTTCAGATGTGATACCATCTGAGAGTCTTGTTAGCAGCAGATGACAGCCTTGTCTGCCAAAATCTGTCCAAATGCAGAAAGGAGGCATTATCAACCTCTGTAATTTATAATTCCATGATATTTTTTCATATCCAATACCCATCTAGCAAACTCCCTCAAACCTACTGTCATGCAGATAATTTAACTTAGTTTGTTCTGGTTAGAATTGGTTATTTTTGCACGGGCCTGTGCCAAAGCAGGCAGTAACAGCTTTTTTAAAAATTATTTTATTTTTCATCTAAGCAGTGTAATTTAAATAATTTTGTTAAAGCTGTACTAGCTTAATATTGACTTTCGTCCTTTCCCTGATTTTAAACCTGTAAAATAATTTTGTGCATTTTTATTCCATCTTAAAAAATAAGTATTCGGTTTTTCTGAGTGGTTTTCTAAGGACCTTGCAAGTGTTGCGAGGTGAAGCCTTGTGATTGTTTCTGGGTCGGTGTGCTGTCTCTGCCTGGGCGAGCCCAGCCTTACCCTGGCGGTTCAGCCAGCAGATGGCATCAGGAGAAAACAGGCTGCGGTGGTCTCCGAGCATTCCTGTCCCCCGGCAAGAGTCCACAGCACCGAGAAAGCCTGCTGCAAATACAGAGGGTTTCTGGGTTCGTCTTCCTTTCGTGCAGAGCGTTAGCTGTAGTGAAAACAAGCCTTCCTTCCCCCTCCCCAGTCCTGGAACTTGGCTTTCAGTAGAAATTATGCCCTGAAGCTCACATCATCCTTTCCTGCTCCTGGCACTGTCTGAGTCGTGCAGTCTGGAATTGAAGTAATGATACACTGGAAAGAATTCTTCCCCAGGCCAGAGACACGGCTTTCTTTTTTTCCCCACTCCGCAGTTTCCTTTGTCACTTGTGGTTGAAGAGCAGCAGAACAAAGCTCTTTGTCTTGAGGTGCTCCACAGAATATAATGTGAAGGTATTGGCACAGCTTGGTGTGCAGAGGGTGTGCTCTTTTCAAGCCTGGCCTTTGCTGAATGGGAGGCTTGCAGTGGAAGGACCATCAAACATGGAATGGAATGGTTTATGTTGGAAGGAATCTTAAAGACCATCTAGTTCTGACTTCCCTGCCATGGGACAACTTCCACTGGACGAGGTCGCACAAAGCCCCATCAGCCTGACCTTGAACACTTCCAGGAACAGGGCATCCGCAGCTTTTCTGGGCAATCTGTTCCAGTATCCCACCACCTTCACAGTATAGAATTTCTTGTTAATATCTAATCTAAACCTACCTAAATCTAATCTAAAGCAATTCAGTTAAAATATCTTGGAGCACGACCACCTTGGAGACAGCTTTCCATGCTGAGGAAGGTAGATAGTCACATGTTACCTTCTGGTAACTTCTTGTGGAGGCAGAGTACATTATTTGTACGGCTGGGTTTTTATAGAAACTGAGCTAGATATAGAAATAAAGCCACATTCATTGAGATAATTCAGGAACCTGGACACTCGCATTCTGCAAATACATAGAAGGCGCTGGTAAGAGAAGCTTGTTAAATGTCAGGCACTTGCTTTTAAGTATTGAAGGTTCATGCTCAGAGCTTGGGAGATGCCTCTTGATTCACCATCAGTGGTGATATCAACAATTGTTTCACATAGTCATGGGGACAAATTACCTGTATTGTACTTTTTGGAAGCTGATGACACTGGATGAATGTGAGTTTCTATGTACAGGTGACCTTTCTGTTCTGTGCCTTTAGTCCTGATCTTGTAGAGCTTATTTCATCCATCAGTTTTATCTCCATGTCTTTCCAACAAAAACTGAGAGCTTTCTTCACCTATCTCTGGCATCCTCATGCATCTGCCAGCAGGACAGAGAATCGTTTAATATCCCACATGGAAAAGAAACAGATTTGGAAATACACTGGTTTTACTGGATAGTTGGCTTCTATTAATAAGAAATCATTGCTGTATTGATAAAAATAAATGACTGTTGATATCAAAATAAAGGGGAAGATATGAGGGTTTTTTTAAAATATTGGTCCTTGCTGTAGTCTTATTGCTTCTGATTCCCAACTGCTCAGATCCATTCAGCAAATCACTTTTTCATTCCCCTTGATTGAGAATTCTCAGCCCAATGTCTGTCGTGCAGAATCTTTGCTACTGCTGTGTGCATTTCTGGCATTTAAAGGAGCAAAGTGATGGAGAGACTTGCACGCAGTGCCTCGATCTTCACTCATTTACCTCTGCATTGTGCAGAATAAGATGCAGTTTTTTTGAAAAATAATGGAAGTAGCTGTGGAAATGCAGTAACACACGTTCCTCAACTTCCTTTATCTTATTGAGTGAAAATGTCCATGCCTTTGTTTTTTTAATGAGGGTGAGCAGGAGCTGACCTGCAGGAGTCAGAACAGACCATCATCCCAAGTTCCATCCAGAAGTAAGCATTTACAGTTCAGCAAGTCCAAAGTGTCCTCAGAATATTAGGAAAACAGAACCAACAAAGATAAAATAATAGAATTTTTAAGGTTGGAAAATATCTCTAAGATCATCCAGTCCAACTCAGTGTCAGCCTAGTCTGTCATGGGAAAGAAGCATGGATAATGGGATAGCATGAGACTAGAGAAAAAGTATCCTAGTTGCATTTTTGGAACAAGTGATCCTGCCAATTGTTTTAAATTTTTAGTATCTTAATGCAAGCATTAAGAATTTTTGTAGCTCTAAATTCAGAGAGAAATTGAAATATTTAAGGAATAACAGGTCCCATCTAGTCGATAGGATGAAATTATAAAAATTAATGGCAAGTTTCTTAAAAAATATGTTTGAAGGTATTTTTCTGGTTATAAAATTTAAGTTACTGTATGATCTACGTTATTCAAATTGGTGGGCTTTTTTTAGATTTTCTACAATAGGAATTTCAGAGCATTAGTTTCCTGGTTATAAAATTACTTGCTTGCACTGCCACACAAGTCTTAATTATGTTCTTTGTTGTGTAGAACAGCTAAAAAAGTAATCCAGAAATACATTCAGTGTCACCTATTTCAGATAAGTACATCGTGTTGCCTAGAACGAATTAATGTAAGTTGGAGGGGAAATCTTTTTTATTTTTTCAACTCCTTCAAAATCAAGTGAAAGGGCAGTGAAAATAGCCATGGGATTCAAGGGAATTTGAAGAGTATTACTGGATTTGGGGAAGGTACCTTCTCCATTCTGCATCTTCTCAATTTTTTGACAAATAATGTCAAGACCTTTATGAAGTGTGGAGGTGACAGCAAAGAGGAATTATATGTACAATGGTGCCAATGGTACTTGAATACTTAATAAAAAAGGATTTAGAGAAACTTGGGCAGAAAATGAAATAACTCTTGTGAGGAATAGAAAGAAATATGTGTGAGGTGTCAGTCACAAGGGGTTCTTCTCTCTGGCATCTGATTGTGACATGGTTACAAAAATAAAAAGATTAAGGGCAACTGGAGCAAAGCAAAGCATTAGAAAAGTGGGCTATGAAGTACATTTAAATCAGGATTAAGTATTACAGAATTTCTTCTGCTGTAAAAAGAAGGCTGGTTTTATTCACATAATTTACAACCTAAGAAATAGATTGCCAGAAATCCGAAGGCCAGTTGGTCTCTGGTGCTCCTCAGTGGTCTCACACTGCTGAGGGTGGTGCTGGTGGTGGTGGTGAAAGTCTGCTTCACCCACCTGGCACGGCCTTCACTCATGGGCAGTTTGTTTCAGTGCTTCACTGTTCTTACACTTAATTAGAGGGCTTATCCTAATGTTTAACCCAGATCTTCCTTGCTGCTGTTTAAACCCATTCAGTCTTATCTAATCTTCACAGGCATGGAAAATAACTTCTTCCTAGACTCTTTCCAGCAGTCTATTAGATATCTAGGCTGTTCATTTTTCTCTCTTGCTTTTCCGTTGTTTAATTTAAATAATCCTGATAATCAGCCTTTCTTGATAGGTCATGTTTTCAAACCTCCTAATATTTTCATTGATATTCTGTGGACTCCCTCCAGTTAGTTCAGATTCTTTCTGTTTTCAGATCCCAAGAGTGAATGCATTATCTCAGCTTGAGGCCGAGCAGAAAGGTGGGACTGGTCTGCACGCCCTAGAGGCTAAAATTGTACCTTTTGTCCCAGATTAGTATTTGGTTTGTCAATGACCTGTTTGACTTGGGTTCAGTTTGGGCCCCATAACTCCCTGCATCCTTTTCAGTAAAGCTACTTTTAGCTTCTTCCCCATAATGTATTTGAAGAATTATTTCTAAGTATAGAATATTCTGTTTATTAGTACTTTTAAACCATAACTTGAACTTGTCGAAATCATTTTAAAATCCAGTTCTATGTCTCAAGAAGCTCACAGTATTTCTTAGGTAGGTATCATGTGCAAATTCAGAAAAAGAGGTCCATGCTATCACAGGATAGCTCCTGCTGAAGGGCCCTCAGTAATCAAGCCGAGTCTTCTGCTCAGAACTTGCTGTCCCATCACTCATCTCAGTGACTGAAATGCATGCAAAGAGCCAAGCCAGAACTGACTCTGCTGCAGTTGCTGCCATGACTGTGTCAGAATGGTTTTCCCCCCATTTTTGACTAATTGGTTTACAGTCTTGCCTAGACCTTATTTTTCCAGTTTACTTATGAAAATATCATGGAAATAATGCTAAAAGCTTTACTGAAATGTAAGTGTGAGATCTACTGCTCTGAAGTCCACAGAGCCTGTTGCTCTGTTAGGGAGGGAGATTAGACTGGGTTGGCTCAGCTTCTTCTTCACCAATTCATATTGACCATAGCTGGTTTATTTTTTATCTCTGGGGTGCTTATAAACCATTGAGTTGCACTAACACTCTTCTAGAGAATGAAAAGAAGCTGATGATACTAACTCTCTGTCACTCCTTCTGATTTTTTTTTTAAATCTAAGTGGTTATTATGTTCATCCTTCCCCAGTTTTCCCTGCATCACCTAATTTCACAGGTTCTGGAAGATAAGTCCTGGTGGCCCTGTGGCAGAATCAGCCTCACTTCAAGTGCTACGCAGTGAGAGTCCTGATGCTCTTATCAGTATAAAACATAGATGTTCTCTCTAACTTAAGACTGAGATGTACCCTTTTCTCACTGGTGCCAATTATGATAATTTTCTGATAATAATCAATATTTTTAGGAATGGTTTTCCTGCTCCTTTAAGTAGCTGACCAGCTGGCACTTAGCTATCCCTTTTAACTGCTGATGTCCATCAAGAATTTTTGTTGTTGTATTTAATGTCCTTTCCTGATCAAACTTATTTTTTTTGTTTGGTGTTTCTGATTTCACCATTGCAAGCTTGTACTATAGGTTATCACTTTTTGTGTACTACTTTTCTTCAAGGAAAGAAGTGCTCTAGAAGAAGAAACATTGTTAAAAGTTTTCCTCTGGCTGTCACCTATCACTTCTCTGCAGTAAAAATTGACTTGCTTCTTCAAAACCTTGTTTGAACCGAAAAAGAAACACCAAAACACTTTGTGACAACCCAAACCCATCAAGTAATTTTAAGCTAAATATTAAAGTACCTCCCAAACATCACTGAAAATTTCCAAAATTTAAAATGTAAAATCGATTTCAAGGTGGTCAAGATCAATAATATACAATAGACAAGAGAGAAGCTATAATGCTGAGATCATAAAGACAAACTATGGAGAAAATAGTACCTTGACACAGCATATGTTAAATTTATCAAAATAAAGCTCGTCCTGAAACAAAAAGAAGGATCCATACTGAATATCAGAAAATGAACTGTAATGTTAACTACAGAAAAATTATAAAGAAGTAGTGAGCCTAATGTCTGTTTGGTCTAAAACACGAAGAGCCTAAGAGATTAAATCCCATTTATACATCACACAAAAATAATTTCAAAGAATTAATTCTCCTGTCATAAACACTAAATTAAAATTAGCTGCACTTCCTCACTTTCTTACACATTTTTCAGAATTTAGTATTTTTTGACTGGTTTTCTGTGGCTATACAGCTGGTAGTTATTTTCTCCAGTGTTAAGAAGTGTAAATGGGTACCAATTCACTATTACAGGATTCTAAATCAACTTAATGTTCATTTTACCTGTGAATAGATCTCTGTCACTTGTCAAGAAGAAAGAATCTATTTCCTCTAATGTTAATATATGGTTTGGGGCCTCCTCATGCAGAAGCATTACATGTACGTGAAGTAAAGACTGGTTCAAAGCATGCACACAGAAAATAAATAAAACCACTGGCATTATTTATGTTTTGATCATTTTTTTTCCTTAGAATAGACTGAGATTTGTTTTGAACTGGAATGCATATGCAGAAGGATTCCAAAGTTGAACATCCAACCAACCAAAGTGCAGCAAAACCCCCACTGCAGCTGCCACTATCAGCCCTCTGCAGTGATGCCCCCCTGTCACTTTGCCAAGAAGGAGCTGTTGCAGAAAATAAATAAATTCTCTATCCTTCAACCAAGCATGAGAGGTCTCAGCTTTGGCAAATGCAGGAGTGTGAAAAAAATAAATACTAATCAGATATTTAGAAAGGAAAAACATTCCTTGTTCATGCCTCAAAAATAATCTTTCTTCTGCTTGATGCAAAATGTTATTAAAGAGTATGGGGTTCATACACACAGAACTTCTCCTATCAGAATCGAGGGCATAGAGAAGTAGGTTTATTAAATGATAGGGTTTTATTTAAAAAGTACTTGGTATTAAACAATAACTTTTCCTTATATTTCAAAATTATTACTCTTTAATTGTCTGTCTATATGCACTCTAAAACTTAATAATGTACTTTATACTCATCCTCCTATTAAGAGTTGCGTGAATTTATTGTATTCACTCTGGAGCAACAAGGAATGAAGCAGAGGTATGTAGCACAAGCACATAAAGTGTCCCAAAGTACTTGGGTGGGGTAATCATGATTGCCTCTTAATTGCGCATGCATTTGTGGGCATTGTGCATGTAAGCTTTATTGTAGTTAGAGAGTCTATCTGCCAAAGACTTTTTCTGCTGAAATTATTGTCCTGGTAGGCAGGAGGACCTTGCCCTGCAGTGTGGACAGCAGGCCATACTGCCTAAACTACTGACATCTGGGAATGTTTGTACCTGTGTCTGGAGATGTTTGTGAGCTCCAAGGCCAACTGGCAGAGCCAGCACTGGGACTTCCCTGGAATGGGGCTTCTTGGTGCAGGCCAGAGCCACAGCAGAAGTTGTTCCTACAGTGTATTAGTGGGCATGACTGTGTTTAATTGCTGAAAAAGTCCTGGGTGCCTCTTAATTTACAGTCACAGAAGAAGCCAAGATGTGTGTCAGGATGTACAGGGTTTTTTTCCTGTGCGTGAGTTGCTCAGGTCAGGTGTGAAGGGACAAGCATCTCAGGAGCCTGAGATGTAACACTTTAGCAGGCATACCTCAGTCATCAGGGAACGTGGGCATATCAGAATTGCTGCATGTGCACTAAAGACACACTTTTAGCCTGAAAATTTCAGGCAGTAATGTGGTAACCCTAAGAGTGGGGCTGAGTCTGCGCAAAGAATTGTTTTAATTTTTGATCTTATTCTTCCTTTTATGATTTGTTGCTGTGCTTTGCTGAAAAGCTGTTAAGTGTAAGATTAACATAGTTGCAGATTTTGCTCATGATCTCCTCACTGTTCTGTTTCTCAGTTTTTTCTCATTCAGCAGCTTTACAAGCTTATGTTCTCAAAAGGAAAATACAGACGTAGCTCACTTATACTGTTGGGCTCAGCATTACACATCTATCACCTCAACACTATTTCAGTATAATCTGGTTTTTTCTTCTCTCTAAACATGCTGTGTTAGTCAGCTGTACTTCTGAAAGCCAGAATTCACTTCACAGAAGGCAGAAAGAAAAAATCAGATCTCTGATAGAGGCAAGAAATTCATTTCTCCAGTATTTACAAGACATTTTTGGAATTTTCATTGTCTTTTGCAAAGGCTCAGTGTTGTATTTTTCCTTAGGCAAGAACCCACAATATCAGTGCTCTCAGCTTTTCGTGATCTCTCCTATGCCTCAGAAATGTAACCTTTCTCCAGCTCCTCTTCTAACCCTCTGATTGTATCTCTTCCATACCTACTTTCCTTATCATTTTACTGGTCTGACTTGTCCAGTCATGCTGTGTCTCCTGCATCTGCTGCCTTTGCCCTAATTTTTTTGGTTCCTTGGAGTTTTACTTGTTCAACACTTGTTGGCTACTAACATTGAGATGAGCCTTTGAGACAAGTCCTCATTTCTCAGTGATGCTTATCTACGAAAGGTAATGGAGACACAGTTGGACGTGTTTGGGATGGAGGGTGATTCTTTTACACAGCCACAAGTCCAAAGATCTGCTTGGGAGAACCCCATGGGATACACTTTGGAGATAACAAGGGTCCAGAAGAACTGGTTGATTTTCAGGGATGACTTATATGAACTCAAGAATAGCCCATCCCTACAGAAACATAATCAAGAGGGCCAGCAGCAGGAGGCCTGCATGAATGAATGAGGACCTCCTCTCTTTGGGAATGAAGGTGTTATCTTCTCTTTCTAATCTCATCTTTCTAACACAAGGACTCCCCCTTTCTCTTATCTTTGTTTTGGACTTTTCACCCTGTTTTGGTCTGTGAATGTAAGTCCTCAGGATATGGCAGTGTGTAAAAACCACATACCAACCGTTGCTGCAATTTTGTGTCTCAGAGCTGTCACATGGAAAAATGCATAGAAAGATGGGGGGAAATTTCCTTCTAATACTCAACTAAAACTGTATTATTATGAAGAACATAGTATTAGTGTCATAATTATTAGCTATTATTTATAAATAGTAATATTACTAGTTATTATTCATTATTGTTTTCTCCTATTTTTCATTATTTAGCTTTTGAATATCCTTCTTCTGTTTGTTTCTCAATTACAAACCAGGGGGAAAAGACCAGCAAAACTGTTTATGCAGTCTCACAAGTCCCAGCAGAATTCATCTTAATCTTGGTTTATGTGAGCTGTATGAAAGGATGGTCCCAACCAATTTCTGCTGAAGGAACATTCAGTGAAGAAAGGAAAAGGAAGGTTTTATTGGCGACCATCCTGTTCATACCATCTCTGGCTTTCCTCAGGACTCTGTTATTCAGGTTATATAAGGCAATGGAGTTCCTGCCATGAGTATTAACTGGTCTATCAATCTTGATGAGCAGGATTTACAACTAAATTACTGGTTCCCAAAACACCTGATGAACACATTTGGTGAGCAGAATTCCAAGGTGTGCTTGGTATGCTGAAGAGGTAACTATGGGTAGAGCCCAGATGACATCTCCAGTGAAAGTCATCGTTTTGAACACATTGTATTCTATATTCAAAAAAAGTAATCCTGAATCATACTTGTTAAAAAAAAAAACAAGTTTGTATAGGATTCCAAGTGTCTGAATAATTTCTTCCTCCTTTCAATCCTTTGTCATTGCTTTGGCATAGGTGACTGGACTCAAGGAAGTTATTTAAGTGGAGGGGAGCATGTATAAAGCAACTTTTTGTTGGGCTAATCACCCATGTTTCTGTGGTCTGTGCTAAGGAATGTAACTCTGGCTTCTCAAGTCTGTTAAAGGACTTGGATTTAGGATTTTAGGATAAAAAAACTTCTCAACATCACAAGTTGGAGTTCTGACCCCATTAAGAAATATCCAAAAGGAGAAATATTCTATTAGACTATTAGATTTATGCATTATTTTTCATTATTTTAATGATCTATACATACCTGATATAGCTAGTTTAATTAAAAATAAAAGTAGACAGATTATTCCGGGAAGAAAATGCTAATTCTTTCTCTTTCGTTTGAAACATTTGAATAAATGCACATCCCCATTATTTAACTTTAAATGCAAATTGCACTTCAATATGTAATTAACCTTATCTTTATTTTAGTCTCCCTAAGAACCATACCGTACTTTCAAAAATATAATTCGACTTTCAGGAAACTATGATTTTACCACTGTCTTTGTGCCTGTAATATGAACAGAAATTCACATTTTTCTCAAGAAAACTGAGCAACAGCTTATTGAATTAACACAGTAAATATCGATCCAAGTTAAAATTCACAAAACCAAAGGCTTAAAAATTTCTTACTCTTACATGGATAATCACCAAATTTAATAGACTAAGTGAACAAATTAGTCTTTTTTTTTTTTTTTTCTTTTTGGCAATAGACAATCCCAGTTTGATTTAAATTGGAATGTAGAGATGATATTAACTCTTTCTTTGGCTTTTCTGCAACTGCCACTAAACCTCACCAATTCATGTGTCCAAAACTAATGAATAACTTTGAAAACTTGGTAAGAATTTGCCAAATAGCTGTAAAATTACTTGCAAAAGGCTGGAGATAAAAGACTTTCGAGGTCCTTAGTATCTAAATCATGACGGTAGTTAAAGTGACTTGAACATGGATTTTTAATAGATAACTCTCTTGAAGGTGTAAAAATATATTGGCTAGAAGCTAAACTGAGCAATTTAAAGTTATGTTTTTAACAATGACTGGAAATGGATAAATATCTGTAAAGAGGTCCTGAAGCACCAAGGATTGTGGCAAATTCTCCATCATCCATTCTGTAAGTCAAACATTTCACTGGGTCTTATCTATTTCAACCATTAAAACTGAAAACAGCTGTCATGGGTGAAACAGTCTCAAATGGGGGAATTTTTACTTGATTTAATTCCAATAAGCACCATCTTCTGATTGAGGTATTTGGTGGGGGGTATCATAAATGAGAAAGTAACTCTTTCCTTCCTGTTTCCCAGGCTTAAGGCAAGCATGCCTACTTCTCTTACCAGCATCACCCAGCCTCGGGTTTGCTGTGGATTACCCTCAGCCCCTCCTTATTCATCCCATGGGTGCATGGGCAGGTCCTGCACCTAATGGTTTCCTTCTGCTCTTCCTCACTCATTTTCCTCTGCTCCATGGGCGCAGTCCCTCAGGGGTGCTACCAGGCTGCAGTCCCTTGAGCTGTCCCCACTCTGATGTGCAGTGCCTCACCTCTGTGCCCCAAAATCTCTCCTTTCCTGTGGCTCCTTCCCGTAGCTGCCCAAAATCCCCTCCCCATGTGCCCCCTGACCTTTGTGGTCGCCCTTTCTGTTTTTCCAAAGTGCATTGGAGCAGAAGCACCACGTCTCCTTCAACACTGATGATTTGCAGGCTATGAGATGCTCACACCAGTTTCAGAGCTGGCTGGACCTACCTGTTTCCTGCCCAGGGCAACTCGTGACCTTCTCCCATGCAGCCCCCAGCCACCCAAACGCTGCCTGTTGTGCTCAGCACAGCAGCTAAGCTTTTCTTTTTCATTTATCAGTGCACGTCAGGCTTTATAGTCAAAACATTGTCCAGCCCGTGCCTAAAGCAAGGCAGAGCAGATGTCGCTTTCAGGGTTCCAAAACAGCTCATGTTTTGTGACTTACTCTGCCTAATATTTCCTGTTACCACAGAATAAAGTCATGTTTGGAAGTACCATGTTCTTCTGATCTTATGAGAATTATTTTCAGCTACTTTGTCATCTTGTTCTGTAATGACAAGAAAGCATATTCCATTATGTCAAAAAAAAAGAAATGTAAAAATGTGTATTTTCTCTGAAAGTAGAGGGAACATTTCCATTTGCCTTCAATCATTTCCTATTTGGCCTGATTTCAGTAATTCAGGAACTCTTTGCTCACTCTATAAAACTGCACTGATAAAGCCACACACTTAAAAAAGGTCCCATTTCAACAAAGCAGTTATGCCAGTATGTAACTGTAAACACACTTAAGTCAGTCCTTTTCTTATCGGAAAAGCCCTTTTAAATGCCTAAAAAAATAAAGCAGAAATTACGTTCTCTAAGTGTCTGAAATAGGCTCTTTTTCAAAACTCAAATGCTGCTTTTTCAATCTTTTTGCTACTCTTTTGCAATCAACACTCCTATTGAGTACCATTAGGTGTCAAGATTTCGCCTTGAAACCCAACCTGTTATTGAATTTCAGCAAACAAAACCATGAGGGCAGTCTAAACACAGGAAAATGAAACCTACTGGTGACATTTGTTACTGATGATGTGGGGCCCTGATAGATGATTCAATTTGAGAGTGCAAATTCAATTCCTGACCCACATGTCACTATACAGAAGGTTTATGTAATTATCATTAACGTGTTGTTATTTATCCGTGTGTAGATCCTGCTGACTTTTTATTACTTGCTGCTAATGTTGTCATTAAAAATGCATATCAATTAACATAATTTTAAAAGGCGACATGAAAAATATCTAATTTAGCTTTAGTTTCAACTATTTCCTTTATTTATTTTACTTTCTCTTCAGCAATTTCAAAATAACAGTCTGGGTAGGCAATACATAGGTAAATAGTAGCCAAGTTTAGTAATTCTGTTAGCTCTGTAGGTAAGGGTGACAAGCTTGTCATTTTGTGCTAGGCAAATCACAAGCTATCACCAGTCTTTGGCCAGTCATTTCTTTTTATTTAAAAAATCCAAACCCTAGCACAAATGTCATATCTTGTCGCAGCATTGCAGTTCCAGGCTCTTCATGAATCACTTGAGTAGATAAAATAGCATCTGTCAATTTTATTGTATTGGATTTATTGAAACCAGGAAATTAGGAGGATGTAAGTATATATTAGTCTCTACTTGGCATTTTATTGCAGTACTCAGTTACTCAGAATGGCAAGTTCAGATCTGTTTACTAAAACCTTTAGAAATAATTTTCTTTCTTGCTTTCTTGATTGGGGAAGTTTAATGATAACAATTTTATAAGGCTTTGTTTCTTATAACCGTAAAACCTTGACATTTCTTTTTAGATCAGCTTCTCAGAGCCTTATACTGAACACAGGTTTCATATAAGCTTCAAGATGAAGATGGAAAGTGGGGAGTGATCTCAGCAGCAAGGCAAAAATCAACAATTTCAGCACAAGAAAATGATTGCTCTACTTGGGAGAAACACATTCCCTGGAACTGCTGCCTCCTGTTCTGCCAGGAGGACTAAGTCCCAGGGGCATCCCAGATGTCAGAGAGTGTTAAGGACCAAATGTCAGAAATGTTGAAATGAACCTGTGGCTGGTGATTGGGTCCCTCAGGCGAGACAGTAAGTTGCCTAAGTCTAAGTTTCTTGCTGAAGAACTGTATCTACACACAGCTCTTCCAGTAATAATAGTCACTTCCACTTAACATGTATAGCACCTTTAGTTCATGTTATCGTCTCTATTTTGCCTTTGTTTTTGAGCAGATGTGAAATCAGAGCAAGCAAGGTCACAGAGTTTTTTTCCATCATGCACACTCTTAATTCATTAAACGAGACTATGAATTGAAATTGAGAGTAATCATTTTTATCCTCTTTCCTTTGATTCTTTTGATTATTTGCATAGACTATGATGAGTTGGCAGGGACTCACCAGGATCATGGAGTCTGACTGTATAGTTACAATGACTTTGAAATATATTTCTGATTTTTGATTTGAACAGAGCGAAACAGTGAACACTGCTGTTGCCAAAACATGCACCCTGTCAGTCAGATCCAGTGCCCCACCAAAATCTAATCTTTTATCTGGCCACCTGGGTCTGGTAAAGTCCTGATATTTCACCTGATATTGCCATCTGGTGAAATATTAGTCACGTTGCAGCTTTGATTGCTGTTCCATTTCTCTGGTAGATAAACTACATAGTGTATTTTAAAGGAAGAGTGAGACTTAGAAGTTGGAACTTCCATAAACTATGTAGTCTTTTATTTCTTTCATGATCCATTCCAGCAGTTCCATCTGAAAAATCTTCCAGCATTTCCAATATCTTTCCTGCTTTCCATGGTGAATATCACAGAACTGAAGCCATACCTATCTCTGTCCTGACAGGGAGTAAGATCCAGGAACACGCGCTCAGCCATATGGAACAGAAGCGAAACATGATATTGATGGAGGTCACTTGTGCAATGGAGGAAAGAAAGTGCTGACACAGTGAATATATTTGTTTGTTTTTATCCATGCTAAGCTCTTGAACGGCTCGATAGGAAAGATTTGTGGTGTATTTCAGCGTCTTTCAAAAATACACAGTGCTGGAAATTGTCTTTTACAAATGTCACTGGAAAAGGAACATTCTGCTCATTAAGTGTATGCATAACAAGACTCTGCTCCAAGTGGAAGCTCCCATACTCTTCCGTTTTCCTTCTTTCTCCCTTTTTCTTTCCTTTTTTTTATTTTTGCTTTTTTATTAATATTTTTAAGATGTGTTCTCCTGGCAGGACTTAGCAGATCAAGTGAGATTACTAGCACTAATGTTAGCTGAAACAAATGTATAATATCCTGTAGTACATTATATGCTGCCAAAGGCTTTAGTTCCTTTCATAGCACCACACTTGGGCCTTTGCATCGTTTTTGCATTCTCCTCAGTATGAGAAAGGCTATGACAAAGATGGTGATGAGATGGAAAGTGTTCTATTGCAGCAGCAGCAGAATATCCATGGGTAGCGTGTGTGGCTGGTGGGCTCACAGTGAGGTGTTCAGGGGAAAGGGTTTAAAGGCAGGATGCTGAGACCGTGAATCAGGATAGAGAAACTGAAATAAGGTGAGGACCGTCAAAAGTTCAATCATTTTTAACATTCCTTTTATGTTATTTCTCATGATGGGGACCGAGTGACTTAAAAAAATCATATTGATTGCAATTTAATTGGGCATATTTATCTTGGAATGAGGAGCATTTTTCAGAAATGGGAAAATTTTAAGTACATATAACAATCAATCAAATGCTACTTATAACTGTTAACTTCCTATTTCAGAGGTCAAATACTGGGAAAAACCCTGCAACATGCATGAAATACATTCACTGATAGAAAAATCTGAGTTTTACTAGTGCATCCTATGCTTTGTTTTAATTCACAATTTTAAATAAAGATCAGAAATAGCAGCTTCATAAGAGAGTTCTAAGGCAGTAGGTTTATATGTTAATTTACAAAATTATCCATGAATAATTTAAAACAAACATTAGATTAGAGAAGTAGCACTCTATCTTCTAATAATAAAATTACAGAAAAATTAAGAAATAGGTAAGTTTGCTTCTTGAACCAACAAAGCAATATTTGCCTGATGGATTAGTCCTATTTAATCAGAAAAGTGAGCAGCTGGATAAATCCTAGCTAGGAGAATATTAGGTCATTTGTTAGCCCTTCAGCCAATTACAGCTGCAGCTGCTCTGTGCTATCTTTTTCTTCTCATCAGTGAGCTGCTTTTTTTTCCTGGAAAACACTAGATGATGAGACCTCAATAGATAAGAATGTAGGGCACAGAGGTCTTACACGTCAGGGTGCTGGTGGATAAAATATGGTTCCTTCTCATCACCAACAGAGAGTGTCAGTGAAACTTGTTTGTGGAACAAGAGAGCTGCAGGACCAGGGTCTAGTCCTGACTTGGCAAGAAGACAGTTGGAGTGCCTTTTTCTCTTCTGCCTAAGGAACTTTTTTTCTTCTTTTTTTAAAATAATTTTTTTTTTCTTAAACAAGCTATCTAGTTCTTGGGGTTTTATTTTTTAATTGGGGTTTTATTTTTTTATTTCTTTCTTTTCATTTAGGCTGTCATTGTAATGGTAATGTTTGTGCGGAGCAGTTTGCTTTTTTGCAGGGTTTGGGGTTTTTTTTACTGGGTTTCATTTTGTTAAAAAGCAAGCAAACCCAGGTGAGAAAATAGCTGAAAAGTCTTGTCAGTGCTCCTGAAAGTGATGGTGAGTGGGGTCTTCATCCCACAGTACTGAAAGAGCTGGCCCATGTCATGTCATCACAGAACCTCTCTCCATTATTTTTCAGCAGTCTCAGGAGTCTGGAGAAATCTCATTTGTCTGGAAGCTGGCAAATGTTGCCCCAGTTTTCAAGAAGAGTAAGGAGATTACTTCTATTTAATAATACAGGCCTGTCCATCTCACTTCAGTGATTAGTAAAATTATGGAAAAGGTTATTCTGGGAGTTACTGAAAAACACTTGAGAGACAACACAGTCCTTAGTCGTGGCCAGCACAGATTCACAAGGGTAAAACCCTGCTTAACAAACTTAATTCCCCTTTATGACAAGGTCACTCATCTGGTTGACCAAGGGGAAATGTGGGGGCTTGTGGTTTCAGCAAAGCTTTTGATACTGTCTCTCACAGTATCCTTCTGGGTAATCTGTCTAGCACACAGCTGGATAAACACATCATGCAATTGGTGAGAACTGGCTCACAGGTAGGGCACAAGGGATTATAGTGTATGAAGTCACATCAGACTGGTGACCAGTCAATAGTGGCATTCCCCTGGGCTCTGTCTCAGGGCCAGTGCTCTGTAGTGTTTTTATAGATGATCTGGGTGCAAGAATCCAATGTATGGTAAGTAAGTTTGCTGATGCTACTAAATTAGAAGGAACTGTGGTATAGAGGCCTTGCAAAGAGATCTGGATAGACTCAAGAGCTGGGCAGTCACCAACTGCATGGGATTTAAGATGAGCAAGTGCTGGATTGTCTGACTGGGACAAGGCTACACCTACAGATTGGGGCGCAAGAAGTTGAAGAGCAGCTCAGTGAAAAGGGACCTGGGGTCCTGGTCCATGGCAAGTTGAACATGAGCCAGCGGTGCCCTGGCAGCCAGGAGGGCCAACCCTGTCCTGGGGTGCATCAGGCACAGCATCGCCAGCCAGGCAAGGGAGGGGATTGTCCCACTCTGCTCTGCTCTGGGACTGCTTCACCTCGAGTGCTGTGTGCACTGTCAGGAGCCACAATATAAAATAGACATAAAGTTGTTAGAGCATGTCCAGAGAAGGGTGACCAAGATGGCAAAATGTCTTGAGGATAAGACAGAACCACAGAATCAACTAGGTTAGAAAAGACCCTGAGATTTCTGAGTCCAACATATGAAAAAACACCACCTTGTCAACTAGACCATGGCACAGAGTGCCACGTCCAGTCTTTTCTTAAACACCTCCACCACATCCCTGGGCAACCCATTCCAATGCCCGAGCACTCTTTCTGTGAAGTTCTTCCTAAAGGTATAATACCAGAGGCTGAGGCTACTTGTTTTGTTCCACTTGGAGAAGAGAAGGCTGAAGGGTGGCCTCCTCATAATCTACAACTTCTCCAAGGAGGACAGCAGAGGCAGAGATGCTGATCTGCTCTCTGGTGACCAGCAATAGGATACAAGGAAATGGAAAATGCATGTGGAGAAGTTCAGGTTAGACTTTAAATAAAGTTTCTTCACTGAGGGAGTGATCAGTGACTGGAACAGGGCCCTCAAGGGAAGAGATCATGACACCTAGCCTGTCAAGAGTTCAAGGAGCATGCCAGTGATGTCCTTAGCCATATGCTTTAGCTCTAGTTGGTCCTGCTTGGAGAAGGGAGTTAATGTTCCTTATGGCTCTCATTGAACTTGAGATATTCTATGATTCTGTGAAATATTTGGACCATGTCATGTGAGCTAAGTTTTGAGTTTTAATCAGTTGTGCAAGGTGGGATTCTGTTTCTTTAGTGCTCTGTAGAGGAAAGAGGGAGGTATTTTGGTACCCAGCTTGGTCAGAAGCGTTTTGTACCCTCTCTGCCTCACCTGGGGCTTCCAGGGAGCTACTGGTGGTAGCACTAGACTGGACTACAGCTTTGTAGCAGCCAGCAACATTTGGAGTTCATGGGATATTCAGTGGCAATTTATACCTTGCATTTTATTGACCAGCTCTGTCTCAAACACCAGCTTTGTGCTGCAGTGCATCCTGAGGTTACTGCACATGGTAATAACACATGTGCTCTTTCTTGTACACGTTAATTTTAAGTTATATTTACACAATGCATGAATGTGAATCAATGGAAGCTTGGCATTCCTATTTCAGGGTAGGAATAGCTGGTCAATATGAGCTGATATTATTGACTGGCCTGTTTATATTTCTGTTATACAAACCATACAGGTAATGAATACCAATGTACAAGAGTCTGTTGAAATGCTTTACAGCCAAAATCACGGAGGCTGAACACGGAAGGCAGTCTTCCATGTTGGAAAGCAGTTGCCCGTATTTTGGTACAATAGATTCATCTGTAATCTAAAGTATACATAAAAGAAGAAATGTGAAATACTCTGTCTTAAAGGGAAAACATGAACATATGTTTCACAGTACACTTCTGACATGTGGTGTCTCACACTCCAGAGAGATTTTTTTTAACATCCGATACAGAGCTGGTGTTACAGCTATGGATTTCCCACATGGAAGCACAGTGGAGCCTCTTTTCTAGCTATACTCTACTGTCTTGCACTGCTACCTCCTCCAAATTTGACACACAGACCTTCTTCTCCCTGTCCTCGGTGGTGGTCTGAGATCCTAAGCACTTGCTCTGATTCTTGTCTTTAAATCTTGATCTAATCAGGTACATGTTTCAAGGAGACAATTAGGATTGAATAGCAATTAGGAATGGATAATATGTCATTATTGTAAATCAGGATTGCTAAGCATTTACATCGTTGTAATGATAATATTTGTAGAAGAGACCAAACCAATAACTAGTAAGGGAAAATTAAGCTTAATCATAAGCCAATTGTTGGCTTTGTAACATGGCCTCTGCAGCAGTCATGGGGTCCATCTGGGTTGTCTTGGGAGCAGAACAGGGACAGAGCTGTGACTCTGGGAGCTGTGATATGCTCCCTGAGATGTGACATAGAAGGATTAGTAGATGCTTCCTGACTAACAGCAGACTGACTGTGCTGACTGGTGTGCTGCGGATGACTGCAGCACAGGCACCAAGTCTGTTGTCTGCAATTTAAAAACCCTCTGTTTACCTTCTCTTATTTTGTTAATAGTCTGTAAATATGTCTATACATGCCCCGAGCAGATGTGAGCTTACTTTACTGGTGACAGCTACAGCTTTACTTGAAGCTACATGGCCACGCTAATGAATCAACAACATACAGCAACAACAAAAAACTGGTTTTCAGCAAGACTTATTAGCTTGGGCCCAGCTTTATGCAGGCATGGCTGTCTAGCTTTCATTCAGAGCTCTTTTATTTCTGCCTAACTCCAAGTGTGGGCAGAATATGATAATGGCAGTACACAAAATGCCATGCAGGCATAACTCAGTTCCTCATGATTTTTAGAAACATGATATTCTTTTAGCACTCCAATTTGAGAGTGGGTAATAAAGTTAAAAGGAAGCAAACAGATGAATCAACTCTCCCTGTTTAGAATGGGATTCCTCCTAGAAAAGCTCTGTGGTTTACATTTTAGAGTTCTTCATATGAGATCAGTCATCCATATGCTGTCACCACTTCGGAACCTAGGATGGCATTTCATGGTCATGAGATGAACTTCCCCTTGCTTGCAAATAGAGAGGCTAATATGGTTCCAGGCACAGGTTACCAGGAGATCAATTTTTATGTCTTGGTGGCAATATGGGAAGAATAATAATGAAGTGTTATATACACACTAAGATACAAGTGGCTCTATCACAGTTTACACTGGAAAATAAGAACTACCTCCTTGGGAACAAAAAGCTTTTCTGCCCATCCACAGGGGGACAGAACTTCGCCTCTGTGAAGCTTAGCTGGGGATGCTGACATAACGGCTACCAGCCTTTATTTTTGTCTCTCATAAATAAATGAAGTTAGGTATGCAGAATGGTGGTGTGAATATCTAAATTCATAGACATGAGCACTAATATCGTTCTGCAGTGCTTATGTTGCTTATTAATCCCTTCTGGAAGATTAAGGAACAGGCATTGTGGGGTTTGATCAATGTGCTATGATGAACCTGAAGAATGCTGGAAAAAATTTTGAATTCTCCTTTGGCACTATTTCATCTAACTGAATCCAAATGATTTTTTATTTAAAATCTGAACTCCACTTTCTTTTTTACTTTCAATCAATCTCATCAATGCCATTCATTTTCTGTATGCTGTGACTTTCTGGAATGATCCTATTGCAGAATTATTAAATATACCTTTGCCTTATCAGGCTTATAAAAATTATTTAATGTTGAGTTATTTATCTTTCTTGAGGAAAAAGGAATTGCTGGTTTTCAAGCTGGGTAGTTTAGGAGTAAATTTGTTTGGTTTAGAGTGAGGTAGTATGCCAATTAGTGGAAGACAGTTACAGTGATTGGTTACCCTATACCAAATACCAGTTTGGTTTGTTTACCACAACCAAGCTCTTTATCTGTATGTAAAAACAAATCACCTGGAGTGATCCCATATGCAAAGTGTTGACTGTTGCAACAAAATAACTTCCTATATTACACCCAGGAACATCTCATTAGATAGCTCACAATTATTACAGCAGGCTAGGGTATTTTCTTTTTCCAAGAGGCATCCTTATAAATATTTTAGATGATATTTCATTAGAAAACAGTGCTAAGTTTTAAGCCATGACCTTCTCAAAGCACCAAACCAGTAACAAAGTTGCTAGTAAAATTTTTCTAACATTCCACCTTCTCTTCCTTCTCCTTCACCTCCTCCTACACCTTCTCCTTGTTCTTCTACTTTTCTTCCTTTTTGTGACCCGAGTTTGCAGGTGACAATTTGGAAGACTCTATTTGTGTGTTTCAAATAATTC
Source organism: Hypocryptadius cinnamomeus (assembly GCA_013400635.1). Taxonomy (NCBI): domain Eukaryota; kingdom Metazoa; phylum Chordata; class Aves; order Passeriformes; family Zosteropidae; genus Hypocryptadius; species Hypocryptadius cinnamomeus. Next base: position 9,766 of record VYZP01046682.1, on the reverse strand, counting down.
AGCATTTGTTGTGCAGAGTGGTGTCACCCAAGAATCTAACAAGACAGGAAAAGGGTGGCTGATGGCCTTTGATAAAAAAGAAAATGTCAATTGGTAGCTTAAATTCAGACTTTTATGCACCAATTCTGTCACTGGCTCAACAGAAAGGAATATTCTACACCACACTTACTCAGATGGCAGCCTGTTTGGGAAAAGAACCATAGTAAGCCATTCAATCTTACTATGCATAAAGCCACAGTCACAAGGCACATTTCATTTTTGATCATTTGACTTAAAAAAGAGAAGAGGTATGCCACTGTGTACCAATTCATGCCCCTATAATTTGCAGGAGATTCAGAGTTACAGTTGTCTAAAACCTGTATTTCCACCAGTCCCATTGCCTGGATATTCAAGGAATATGAGCTGCCTTCTTCAAACTGTCAGTTCCCCAAAAGTCAGCAGTTGGAACTCTGAATAGAGGAAACAGACTTAGATTTTGCTTGGTATACTCATGTGTTTGGCTCATCTCTGTCATGTTTACCTTGTGCAGATTGTGGTGAAGACAGTTGCCGCTCACGTATGCGTTGCTTTTTTCCCCCATGTATGCAATGTGTGCATGGGAAGAGTTTTGGAGAACAGGTGGGGATGACACAGCCATGTGTTGCAAGTATATTCATAGATTACAGAGCCAAGAGGGAGTGCTGCAACAGTCTAATCTGACTTCTTACATCACGTTCTTCTGTACATGTGTGAAATTGTTGGAGGGCAGACATCCCACTTTGATTGAAGCATTTATTTCATTAGCTATGTTATTCAGTAGTACTCAGGACCAAGGATCTCATTTCTCCTAAGATAATAGAACCCTTATGTGTTGAAGCAGGAGGGAGGTGTTGGGGTGTTGAATCATAAAAAAATGTGCACGCCACCAATGACTGGGTTCCTCTCCAGACCCATACAGCTGTCCTTGAACTCTTTGTAATCTGTGTAGCTGAAAGGCTTTCCTTCAAGTTTATTGACATTTTGCTTTAATTTTTTTTCAGGTCTCTTGTAGCAGACCCATTGCATTTTACTTGCTGTCACATTTTCTTTCACCCTGTGAACTGACAATCCAGTCTTTGTTCCTCCAATGATTTGGCTTCTGCTTCTAATTTTCAGCCGTAATTCTGTTTCCTCTCTGTCTGTTCTTTGTGCCCAACCCCTATTTCACTCACCCACCAGCCTTGGTCTTGTACAACAGAGGAGGAAAAAATTGTCCTCTATATTTCCATTTCTTCAAGTAATTCACATCTTTGGCCATTTTCACGTGCCTTTCTCTTTCAGTGATGCAGCTTAGTAACTGTCTTCCTCCCATAATTTTAAATTATTTTTCTTTTAATGACTTTTCTTGCATTTCTAGATAAGTATTTTAGGATCCAGCCCTGCTGACAATCCTGCAAGTAACATGGGCCAACAATATCAAGCCCATTGGGAGTATTTTGTTGAAGCAGCTATCGCTTTTCAAGTGCAACTGCTTCAGATGAAATTGGTTTTTCAGGCAGATTGTGGAAGAGATAAAAAGACCTTTGATTAACTGCATCACTGGTGAATTCTTCCTCTACTAAGTTTGGGAGAGAGACCGCCCCATCTGACTGTCATTTCTCTCTCTCTCCTGCTTTCTGTTTTGCTGAATCTGCTGACTTAAGCATTTCCCCAACAAATGTATGCTTTTCAGCAGTAACTGTTTTTTCCCCACTTGCTAGGATGGAGACCATCCTGCTTCTCAAAGTCCAATCAGCAAAACTTGCCCCTGAGGCTTCCTTCAGCTCCAGTTTTTGTGATTGTTGTGCTATCAGTTTTTTGAATGAAATTACTTCACCTTTTTTGTTTTGTTTTGTTTTAATTTTGCTTCTTTCTCTGTCCTTATGCAGAAGAGACAAGCCTATCCAGCACCATGAATTGATAAATTTCCATTGTTTTGTCTTGCTACAGGTTGTGGAGAGCTTAAAACACATCCAAAATTTATCCTAGAAGACACACAAACAGTAATGTGTGTCAAAAAGAAAAGTTTCCTTGATAAACATTTTTCGTGCCTCCAAAGAAATACAGAGCATGACTCATGCCTGACAGTTGTTTCTCTCCTAGAAGGAATTTAGAAAATGTCCTACACTCCTGATATATTTGTGGAAGAGTATCCCAAAACCTTTCTGCAATAGGGAGCTGGAGCCAGCCACTAGAAGGCAACATGATCCCACAAACAAAGTATGCCAACAGTATCCCCTCAGAGCTACTTAAGCCAAAACCTGCACTGCTGCTCAATAAAATCACTTCTGCCACTCGTGTGTGTCGTGAGGAGGGGATCTGTTAAAAACACAGGCCTGTCCTTGGGCAGTGGTTGCAGCCCTGCAGCATTTGAGAGGCACAGCACAAGAAGGTGCAGTGGTCCCTGGTGGCACATAGGTGCTCAGTCTTGTGCTTTAACAGCATTTACTGCATTTATAATCAGCTGTGTTTGCAATGCAGGCTGATGACAATTTATTGGAAAGAAGCAGTCACATGCCAATAATAGTCTCTTGATTACCATTGACACCTGAAGCTCTGTAGGACTGTGTGAAGGGGATCTGCTGTGCTAACTTGCTTTTGTGAGCTATCAGTAGTAAATAACTTGTCCCTGTCAGGGATTTAATGCTCCCAAAGCATGGTTAACATATCCCTATGTCTGGGTGAGTATACAACTACAAAGTAGATGTGGTGCTCCTGCTTCACCTTTTCCTTTTCATCTTGCCTGTAGCTGAGAGACCCAACAGATGGTCCTTTATATGTCTGTTAAAACTGCACTGTAAGAAATGCCACTAAGTATTTTCTGCCTTTTAATTTTAAAGAAAACATGTAAATGGAGGAAACCTTGCTCTGTGGATCAAAAGAAGAGAGCCCAATTAGCACGGCATACTGCTCTTGGAGTGCTGCCCCAAACCAAGCCCCTTAAAGCTCCTAAAGGGACCATCTTGATCTTTGTCATGGTTTTTTGGGGAGTTCTGGTGACATATTTTCTTGCTTTTTTCTAACATTGACCTGGAATTTCACCCTCTTTGCTATTATAGCTTTGTCTCTTTCAGTAGCTTCTTTCTTATGTGTCAATAACAAGGACTTTTCTCTGCATTTACTCCTTTTTACACACTTCTGCTTCCTGTGCAGCCTCCTCAGGTACCTGCCACTGGCTGGAGGCTGGAAGAGATGCCATAGTGTCCCTCAGAGCACATCCTCTTCAACAGCATGAAGCGGGGGGAAGTAAAAACACCTGAGGGGGAAATATCCCTGCATCAGGTAAGTAACTCCTCTTCACTATTCCTCCTGATTTGGTAAGTTTGTGGACCCAGGCAAATGTTATTTACTGTAGAACCTAATAAGATGCCAAGATTTAATTAAATCAGACAAAAGAGTTATAAAATAATCATGTATAGCTTTGAGAGTACCAGCTGACCTGTTACAAGTCAGGATACATAGTTCTCTTATCTTTGATGGCTATACCTAACAAAAACCAGGTTTTTTGCACAGCTTCACACCTTGGAGAATAAAAAGTCCTATTTTGTACCAAGCCTCTGTATCCTTAGAAATGACTCAGAATTGTTCTGTACTGTATCAAAGCACTCTACAAGGCACAGGCATTTGGCTATTGTGCCATAGTACTTTTTTTCATTATCATTGACCCTGTATGTCTGTGGGGCTCTGTGTGTGTGTGTGATGAGAATTATCCACAAACTCATAAACTAGAAATCTAATTAAGGAGATTTTCATGTCTCATGGCTCAGTAAACTACTCCTGAGACAAGGGCAGGGCAAACCTCTGTTGCTGAAGGACAAATCAATACTGATAGACTCTGACTAATCCCTGAGGCTGCTGTGCAGGAGGAAGGCAGGGCTCTCTGTGTGCCCACTGGCTGGCTGGGAGACAGGTCAGGGTTTTGCTCAGGCAGGGGCAGAACCTGTTGTTTATTTAACAAGGTTGGCGTCA
>VYZP01046680.1:40291-56688 GCA_013400635.1 Hypocryptadius cinnamomeus | reverse complement strand
TTATGAACTTACATGTAGTAATAAAATTGTTGGGATAGAAAAATTGAGTGGAGTTCATCAACTCCTTCCACCTTTTTTTGGTAGTTCTCAGAGGGGGCCTTTTCTCTGAAAAAACTATAGTTGGATCTCATTTGCTGAGTAGTTGACACTCTTTTTTTTATTTTTGGTAGCAGTGTTAAAAATATCTTACGTCATGTGCCTCACCTTGGCTGCTGGCAGTCACAGGCAATTCAGTCTTTAAGCAATTGTCACTCTGATCATGAGACAGACTTAGAATTTTGTCATGATCTAAAAGTGCAGGAAGGTAGTAAGTTCAGAACTGAAATTCTTCATTTTTCATGTATTCATATTTTAGTTTGGAAACCAGTAAAGTGTATTGCCTAATACTAAAATACCCCAAAAGGGTTTGTAAATGCAAGTACTTAAAATTATGAAAATAGCCTGGAAAACTTTTCAATAGGCTTCATTTCATTTTGCCTCCTACCAGCTTCAGTGCCTAAATTATTGGAGTCTGCTGGAAGCTCTAGAATGTAACAGATCTGTGGTCTGAATATTTGTGCCTCAGCATAACATTGCAGTGAGGACAGTACAATGTCAGGAGATGTTTATGGAAATCTCAGTGCTGGCTGTGTTGCTTTTGGCAGCTCATAAGTCTAACATTTAGGTTTTTCTTCAAATGTATGAAGTAGATTTTTTTTGTTTAAACAGTAAACTGCCTGACTTAACACCTTCTTTGCTAAAATTAAAGAGAGTTTTGTGTTATTTCTTATGATCTTGTGGCCTAAACTTTGAGGAAGATGGGCACAGCTGTTTTAATGCCTTGTTTCCAAAAACTCCCTGACAACTGCTGTAGATTTGCTGGATTTAGGTAGAAATCACCTGAAGCAGTGATACATACAGCTTCAGACCTCATACAAGGATCACACTGTATTCCTGAGCTGCAGGGTTTAGTGTGTGTTATTTACATGAGAGGTTCCTTGCTCCAGAATTGAACAAAACATCCCCAGTGCTAGCAGGAGGATAAGATTTTAAGTGAGCATATTTATTACTCTGGTGTGGAGTTTCACTGTTACACAGTCAACTTATCATGAAAAAATTAAGGCATTCAGCTAAACTGTTGCTTCCAGAATGCTATGGAATGGCCAAAGCAAGGGCATGATGTCAGGTCTCCATTGTGATCATGATTCCAAAGCTTTTTCCAAGTTCTTCTCCCAGTTCCTGCAGGAGTGTGGACTGGTTGAGATGGACAGCAGATACAACAGCCACCAAGTGCTGTGTACAGAACTGCCAGGAATACTGGAATGAGCTCAGTACTGTAACCCCTTCCTGTTACACACAGCTGTCACCACCTAAGGGGTTTTAGTGAAGCTAAATGAAGTCAGAAGCTTTTATCTTGCATTGCAGCTGAATGCTGAAACACATACTAATTTGTCTCTTTTGGGTTTATTTTTCCTATTCCTTTGATAATAGGATATAATACCACTTTTGTGTCTCCTTTTTTGCTCTCAAGGTCAGAATCAAAACTGCATTGCAAGAGTCAGTAATATTTTTTTACTTTCTGATGATCTGTTTTGTTTTTTAAAATCTTTCCTTATTTTACCAATCACAGAAAGAATGAAGAATGCAATGATAATATCATGTATCTTCCTCCTACCTCCAGACAGTAAATGAAACCATTATTATGGAGTTAAATGAATAGCACATGTGGCCTAAGATGTCCTGAAAGTTTCAGCAGAAATATTCACAAGAACTTCTCCTTTTAACAGCAGGTACTATTGAGTGGTAGCTGCCAGTGAAAATCCATGTTTCTCTCTGGCTCAGTATTTCACAGCTTGACCTAGCCAATAGGGAGGTTACTCCTGAACATGTAATGTGCTGCTATTTAAAAAGTTACCTATCTGGCAAAATAGTGCATACCCTCCCACAATCTGAAAAACAGTTGTAGGGAGCAGATATACTGTGAACCCCTGTAAAAGCTTGGGGGTAAAATGCAATGCTTACTTCAGTTTTGACTTTGTAGTAAAATGGGGCAAATAACAATCCCAGAAAGATGTTTATTTAAAAACATTGCATTGGGCTCACTTCCTCTTTCTTAAAGAGCCTCACTGAAGTTTCTGGTAACTGGAATAATTCTCTGTGTGCTCAGAAGAAGTGATAACAGCTTGCATTTATTCAGTTCTTTCATGCCAGGAGACTCTATAGCATTTTACAAGCCATGGGCTGGACCAGGCAGGGCACTTCGCCCCACAAGAAGTCTTTTGCAGTCTCATGTGAATTGTGATCCAGCATTCTGGTCACCCCTGCTCTTGCTGGGCTTTCTGTGGCATTGCTTTCCCAAGGTTCTGAGAGCACTTGGCAAAGTGAGCTGAAGGGCAGTGTTCCTCAGGCTCACATGGGCCTGAAAGTTAGGAGAGAAGTCCTCTTGATAGTAGTTCTTGATCCAGTATCTGTCCTTGTTGCATTCAGCTTTGCTGTATGGTTTTCAGGAATACCTTGATGTCAGCGAGAACATAAGGTGCTTCCCTTACCACTTTGATATAAAATATACCAGAGCATAGCCATGTCCATGGTAGGGTAGAGCACAGAAGAGAAGGCTACCATATAGTCCTCAAGTTGCAGGGGAAGGTTAAAAAAGCTAAATGAACTCTCCTCTCACTAGAATGCACTTGAGACATTTGTTGCCAAGCTTAAAACCTGCATGCATTAACTGTGTTCTCACTTCTTTTCCACCAAGAGACTGAATAATCATCTTTGGGATAAAAGGAGAGCCCCAGGAAATCTTGAGTGAAATGTGTAGAGCACAAAAGGAGCCACAGTTCCCCATAACACTTCTTGCCAGAAAATAATTTTCACATATTGGGCATTCATACAGTCATATGGAAAACTAAAAGGGAACATCTGCTACTTGCCCATATGGTCTGCTGCCAGCCACAAATGGTCTATAGAAAACAGTAAGAACCAGGTTTAATTACACTGCATGCAGAATTGAACCACATAAATTCAAGCTTCTCTACTCTTTTGTACATATTGATATGTCCAGTGCTGTATAGAGAGCATGAAAATCAACACAACTGAGTTTTTTCGAGTGAGGAAAAAGTAGTTGAAAGCTTTACTATAGGCTAGATAAAAAAATTATTCTGACATAGTGCTGGGAAGATGGAGTTTGGCAATACTGACAGTTTAAAAATATATTAAAATAGATTCAGGGTAACAATTAGAAAGCATGTGCTGTATGTTTGGGGAAAATTAAGAAGTTTTCATATTGTTTTCTAAGTTAAAGCAGAGGAGTGGTTGAATGGGGGAAGAAGTAATCTAAAGGAACAGAATTATCTCTGTACTTACATAGTTGTGTCTGTACTGACTCAGTGTGGGGTAGTGCTCAGTTGCAGAACAGTGAGAACGCAGTTGCCCCTTTCTGGGACCCTACTTGGCAAACTGTAAAGATTATGGTTTTCTGTCATCCATAGCCCAGAATCAGTGGCACTAGATGAAGAGCTGCCTGTTTCTGCTGTGGTTGTTTGGAGATGGGCAGATGGCTGGAAAGGCCAGGACTAGTCTTGCTTTACACTGAATAGAGTTCTGTGTTGTTTTTCTCTCGCTCTACAGGCAGTTCTTCTGAGGTTTCTGTCTGTCTGACAGCCAACCTTTGGTAGTCCTTATGCTGCTTAAGTCCAGTCAAATCCTCTTGCAGTTTGTTGTGATGTTTGTTTGCCCATCAGTCATGTGATGCAGTCCTTAACCTTGTCAGCACAGAGAAGATAGAAATAATCTCCTTGTATTCCAGTTTCCTTGGCCCTGCTGAGTTTTCAGGTACTTCCAAAGATAAGTAAGTGCTTTGACCAAGGCCTCTGGGCTCTGGCACTGCTGCCTGGGTGGTCTGGGAGAACCTGATCCAACAGCTCTGGCCCCAGGCTGGGTACCTGCCTGGAGAGCTACAGCACTGGGAGAGGGGCTTGTGCTGGCACTCTTCTCACGACCTCCAGCAGTCTGGGATCACCCTTGCTGTGCATTAGTGGAGAGAACAGACAGAGTTCTTGGAACTGGGGGGAGTTATGTTTCAATGAGATATACAAGTCCCCCTTCTGACCCCTTTGACAGGTACTTACTTCATCATGGTATTTTTTTAACAAGTTTGTGAAGCCAGATTAAAGAAGTGAGATTGGAAGGTGGATTACATTGTTTCTTAGCTGTTGTCCATATTTTATGGCGCTGTGTCTCCCCTCTTCCCTCCCAGTCATTCACAGTTGTGTTTGTCATCCTCAGTAAAACACAACACAAAAGTTTTGAGGCTGTGCAGGTATACTCTTGATTTTGTACATGTCATTGTGGATGAGAGATGACTGTCTCCTTTCTGATTTCACAGTTGTCAGACTAATGAGAAATCTAGCTTATTAAACACAAGAAGAGAATAATTATCTTGAAAAATTTCAACTCACATTACCCCAAAAAGCCAGACCTTTCTTTGAGGCGACTTTCCCATGTGCTTTTGAGAAAGTTACTTCTTTTCTGTAGCAGGAGCTCAACAACTGTCTTCTCCTTGCTGGAGTGTGTTTAGGCTAAAATATTTAACCAGTAAGGTATTCAGATACCTGAGGAATCAGATCAGAACTGAAACTCAGAAGAGGAAAGAAATACTTTACAAGTTTCTGTAAAAATGTGCGGGATGCTAACAAGCCATGGTGCAGCTCATACTCACTATTGTTAAAACTTCCAAATTGTGAGATGATGCCTTCATTTCTAAATAACTAAAATTTAGTAATGTTCTTTCAGGAAAAGGTTTTCCGTGTCAGTTTTCAGCTTAAACAGGTTTTTGTGATGAGGCAATAAATTTCTAATTGTTTGTAAAGAGATCTTAAAAGAAAATGGCAAATAGGCCTTTAATTATGGTGCATTTACCAGATCACACTGTGCTGGCTGGCTGCTAAAGAGAACAGTGTTAGTGAAGGTAGATAAAAAATTACACAAAATGAACTTGAATAGCTAAAAGCCTTTGGACATTTTCAGTTATACCAGATTGTGCTCTGCAGAGGGAAGAATTTCAGTGAAATGGATTTATGCTGTCTTTTGTTTATCTTCTTATTGTCAGACTGTACTAGGCATCAGAATGAAAATTCATGTAATCTGGTTTGCTGTGTAATCATTGTGCATATGCTGATATGGTAATGAAATAACCTTTAAGCATTGTGAACATTTAAGTAATATTGAGCTAATACTGGAAGAATATAATCTACTGAAACATTGAAAAATATGTAATGTACCAGCTTCTCCTACAAGGTATTTTCTACAATATATATATATATATACTATTAATATAAAGAAAACTAGAAGTATCATTTGTCCAATTACAAAATAGCGTGGCTAGTCAGTAATCCTGTAACACTTAAAATCACCTAGTACAGGTGATTGGGCTTTAAATTTACATTCTCATCACATCATTCTAGCTCCTTGTGCCAGAAGTTTGACAGGGACAGTTCTAGTTTTTGGATTGACCTGCAGGATTCTTTTATGAAATACACAGTTGGATTAGAGATTCTTATCAGTTGTCTTTTCACACTGCCTGTGGGTCAAGTATGTTCATGCTAGAAGGGAAATATGTGCAAGACAAAAAGTATAATACTTAAAGCAGAGCTTATCAGGACCATCTCATGAATTTGCATGTAACCTCAGGTCAAATACAGCAGAGACAGTAACAGTACTAACATCCCTCAAACTTGCTTGGGCCTGTCAGCAGCTTGTCAATCAGCACAGCTTCAAGGAGCTACTGGGGTCTGTTCCAAAGCATTGACAGAGCAACATCACTGGAGTATGTTGTATTTTTGTTGATGCCTAAACTGTCAGACTCCAACAGTGTCTCACAACACTTAACTCCCTTCCTCATGAAGAAAGGGTTCAAATTGTACCTCAGTGTTCAGCAGCTCTCCAGCTGAACCAGCCCCCAGAGGATGCCCAGGAAAAAACAGCTCTTCCCCCTTCCAGATGAAGAGCCTTGCTGCAGTTACTCAGGATGCCACAGCTGACACTGTGTTCCTCAGTCTCCAGAAGAACAGTCATTCTCAAACTGCACACAAAGCTGGTTCAGGGGTAGGAAAGCTTAGTAAATGCCCAAGGAGAAAATGGGCATTTTGAGGAGTTTAACAGGGTTATGAAAGGACTCATTTGAATTACGCTTAAGAGTAACCTCTATGCCATGCAACTGGAACTTACCTTTGAGAGCTGTGTCAGCATGTTTGCCTCCATGTCAGCTTGGCCTTTTTATTTCCTATACTCTTCAAGCACAATAGGTTTGTCATAATGCCTAGAAGAGGCAAAAGGAAAGAGAAGATTCTGGTCATCTGGAAACCTTACAATTCTCATCAGTAAAGCTATAAATCAGCCAGCCTGGCAATCTGAAGCAGCTTTTCTCAAGAGGCACTAATAACTTTAATCGTTTTAGTGGAATTTGGAGGTATTGCAGCTGACTGAAAATATATTTTCTTTAGCACTGTGCAAATACTAGATTTCATGCTGTAAACTAGAGGAAGATTATTTTGTTTCACTAATGTCAGAACAAATTCAGAATTTGTTCTGAGTACGAAACTGTGAAATGAGGCAGCTGTCAGCATAATTTGTCCCTATCATTGCTGTGCCAGCAGCTCATTGTAGTTTGGCATTTGCAGCTCTTTTGCCATTGTACACGAGTGTGAATCCTGCCAGCCTCTGTAAGGCCAAGGCATGAGTACTGTTCATTTGACCAGGAATAGGGGACTTCTGGTTTTGCCTTCAAAATCCATTCAGCAAAATGATTCCTAGAGAGCTGCTGTCTCTCCTGCTGCATCTCATATCTCTACAGCACAAGCTCTGGCTGTGTCTCATTTGCATGCCCTTTGTGAAGCCTCTGCTTTTCCCTGTCCCCTCAACAAAATTGTCTCCTTCTTGAGCCCCACTTCAAAATTTCACCTGGATATTAAACTCAAAAGTGCTAAATCCTGTGCTCCAAACTGCAGATACTCACCTGTGGTGAACAGTGATATGGTGCTGATAGCTCAAGTTTGGTACCCAGGTCCTGATCCTGAAAATGTGAGGGGTAAGAAATGGAAGAATTCGTCCTTTTAGGAGACAGGTGTGGTGAAGGGAGACAGAAAAGAAAGAGATAGTAATGTTACTGTGTTTTTTTCTATATCATCAGTCATAGAGTCATAGAGATAAGGCTCGCTTGATTCAGATCTGTCTTGAGTCAGATGAGTGAAGGGGGGAATTGAGTCCCAGTGTTTGGTCTGCTACAGCAGGGGAACCTATGGACTGATGATTAGGGCATGGATTCAGGTACATTCAAAGAAGGAAGTGGTTCTGAGTTGTGTGTTTGTCACCAGAGTCTCAAATAGTATGTGGAAATATGTTCAGGTGTTGATGTTGATATTCAAGGTAAGGAGAAGGCATGGCTGAAGCCATGCCTTTCAGATTTTTAGTGCTCAGAGTAATCAGAAAAAATTGACAAGATTATGAACTCTTCAGAACATCAGCTAAAGTAGTATGTTCATGATTTCAAACCTGGTTCTAAACAGCTATAGAAAACCTAAGAGAAACAACATAACTGAAGAGCATGGAATTAGCAGAGTGTTTTCCCTCAGGTGTCTTTAGATCTGAAATGCATTCTGTTCCTTGCTCTGCTAGAGCTCAAATCTGATCATACCTGATTGTGCAGAAAGTTCCTGTAGCACTCAGTATCCAGTTCTCCACAGCACACCAATGGCTGCAGGCTGTGCACTGGAGTGTACCAACTTGATACAACATTTTAGTGCCAAATGACACTAAGAAGCATTAAAAGAAAATGCTTTCCGGGGAGGTATTGCTGCACTGAGCTTTGAGCAGTTCTCAATAACGCTTTTGCTGTGATCTAATCACAGTCACTGTATTAAGGCTGAGCAGGGCATTTTTCCAGAAAATGCATTAAAAATGGTAGAACTCCTAAGGTAAGGAGCTGTTCAGTTTAAGTGACTGTCGGACCTTCGTGTGAAAACAGTGGGATTCTAGCAGGAATGAGAGACAAGATTTGATCCATTGATTTTTCCACACTGTTCTTGTCCTTTCTCCTTCTATATGTTAGCATTAAGATTTCTCTTTGTATTTGTCATTTGTCTTTTTTTTTTCCCCCAGGCCAGGGTTTTTTCCAGTTTTCTGTCTGTTGTTTTCATTTGTTTATAACTTTGATAAATTCTTGTTGGAGGCAGCATTGCTCTGTTTTGCATTTTCTGTTGCTGGTTGGCCTAGGACATTTCTAAAGAAACATTAACTTTCCCCATATATGACACATGGCAGTTTATGGTTTCCAAGCTGAGAAATGTGGCTGTACGCTTCCAGATGAAAATTAATGTTCCTTTCCTTTAGCCAAGAGAGAGAGGGCATGTCCTCTGCCGATATAAAGTAGTACAGCTGCATTGTCTTCAGGGAAGGAAAACCTTTTCAAGATCTGTCTGTTAAAGAAACTTAGTTTCTGACGTGGACAAAGGCACCAAACAGTTTCTCTGTTGTATTATTCTTTAATTTTTTCCAATGTTAGTTTATAGCTGGAAAGGAAGTACTCAGGTGGTTGTTCTTTAAATTCATCAGTCCTGTTCTCTACTGCTACAACATACAAACACTTTCCTAAAATGTTCGTCAGAGAGCAAAATGAAACATTAGGAGTGGAAAACTGTCTAGTAACAGATAAGATTTGACTATAAAATATGATAAATACAGGACTGCTATGGCCTTGTTTTCATTCTAGTATTAAAAGTGGTTTTATTTGGCATCAAAATAAAATGTTAGGGGCCACCAGTTTACTAAGGATCTGTTGTTGGAGTGCAAAGAGGACAATCCTGGAAAGAGCTGCACTAAAACACTCTTCTGATGAGCTCTGCTGTTGTGACCTTGTTGCTTGAATGTTTTCCAGACAAAAGTTTATGTTTATATAACTTGTGTAGTGCACTAGGGAGACGCTTTGATAGCAGAGACAGAAAAAGTAAAAATCTGCAGGTTTTTTTTAAAGGTAACTAGATTCTCTTTGTGGAGGATAGAAATAGGTAAGAACTTACAAGACTCGTTTCAGCCACCTGTTGTGTAAGTCAAGGAAGTTTATTAAACCATGTAGTTACAAAAGCTAATTGAAAATAGATTAATTCTGAGAAGCTATGACTGTTTAGATTAGCAAGCTGGAGTCATCACCTGCTTATTTGGCATTCAACCTTAATGCTTAATGCCTGGAGAGTATTGAGTGCCAACTGGAACAATCGTGTCCTTCATTGTCACTACCTCTTAACTGATTTGCTCTACCGTAAAAAAACCCTGCTGTTTTATTTCCTCTGGTGGCTAGGTCACACTAAATTGATCTGGCAGGCTAAAACAATAATTTTGGTCTTGTTTCTGTTTATGAAACAAAAAAAAATGTGTTACACTGCATTTGTGTTGTCCGGCTGCAACCTTTGCCATCAGCCAACCTGCTTCTGTCCCTCTTGTTGGCTGCTGGGAGGCAGAGTTAAGGTCTCCTCCTCTCCAGGGGGCATGGTAGACTGGGAAAACTCAAAGACAGGAGACTGCAGAGCTTCTGTTGCAAACCTTCTGTGTGAGGTTGGTTGGAAGATTTCAAGGAAGGATGAATGGCACTTGAACATGTTGTAGCTGGTGAATGTTTGGTTGTCAGCTGTGTGTTTGCCATGTGTTCCCCACACTCTCACCAACCTTTCCCTGTTTTAGTTAAGGACCTGTCAATATTTCTCTACGTTTCTGTCTCTCTTTACTGCCTACTGAACTTTGCAGGGTCTTCTCTTCCTTGCTAAGGATGTTCTAGACAAATGTTTTGGTTTTAAGTTTTCTATAACATCTTCCTTCAGTAGAGGCCTGTTCACATATAACTCAGTGTCTTCACTGGGTCCAAAAGCTAATGTTTAAGGTTGATTTTACTAACAGGGTTGAGAGCTCCACTCTTCCCTTGAGTGCGTGCCTAGATGTACTCCTGGTGTTTGACTTACTTTTTGCAATTTCCCCCCTAGATGCTTGAATTTACTCACTTACACAAATACTAACATTGGTGGTGCTTATTAAATGTGAACTTTAAGAATAATCTAGTGAGGGGGAAACAGAATGGCACACCAGAGCACTGTTGCCTGGAGAGCATTCTGCAGAGATGTTACTCCCCTGGACAATGTCACTGCATTCATAATGGGGCCAACTTAGCACATGTCCTGTCTGCTCTCAGCAGACCCACCTGATCAGTTGCACTCTGACAGCTTATAAGCACTGTCAGGGACTGCACACCAGGCATTTTTAAAAGGAGAGGCACACAATTCCTTTAGGAAGGCCAGGTAAAAGTGGAAAAACACCTTCCCAGTCCTGGAGGGAACAAGGAAGCTGACTTCTGTTATGGAGCTACTTTAATGCTTATTTACATCACAAAACCATTTTCTTGTTTGCCTTGACATATTTTGCAAAAATATCTCTAAGGAAGAAAATGAACTCATTCCAACTGTCTTTAATTTTGTTTCATTCTTAGTTTTGTGCCGAGACCTAAGCTGTATTAATCTGGCTAACAGCATTGGTCTATCTGGCTTAATTAGGAAACAGACTGTTTAGTCATTTGAGGATTGCTGTGCTGAATGACTGAATTCCATATCTGTGCAGATATGTGGGAAGGCCAGTGAGATGTTTGTGTAAAGCAACACACACCCATTATCACCAATTTTTTATAGCTGGCTTGCCTAGGTATTTATTCAGCTTCAATTTTTAAGTCTTATTCATTTCAAAACTGCCCATTATTAATGTCTGAAGTCTGTGTAGTTATAGCTTTTGATTTTGATGGAGTTCTAGCATGAATTAAATAATTTTTTTTTCTTTTTTTTTCTTTTTTTTTTTAGCATCGTAGACAAAGAAGTGTCATTAATGGCAGAAATTGATAAAGTTAAAGAAGAAGCCAGTAAGTAAAAAAAAATACACAGGGAAATTTTGGAATATTGTTGAAACGGTTGTTTTATTTGTCAGAAAATAACACAGTCCATAAATCTGGTTAGCAGCATTCCATCATCTTTCACTCTATATGTGTAGTCAGATAAGGCTTTGATGTGCCAGGGTAGTTTCTATGAGGATTGTGCATCAAAATTTCAGTATTATAAAATTAAGGTAAACCAGAAGGTGATATGGAGTTAGATTAAAGTTACTTACTCCTTCAGCTTACTTATCAGAGCTTTTTGACCACTCTTTTTTTCCCCTAATTTCTATGGTTATTCAATTGCTTTGTTTCCATTTATCAATCACTTTTTGCTTGCTTATATTACCTACATAAGTTAGAATACTGGAATTAGGGAGTAGGTTATTGTGCTGCCTTGCATAGCTTTAAGGGATAGTGATCAAGCTTATGAATTAGAAAATTTTTTAAAAATCAAAAAACAGATCTTTACTGCAGTCTGTTTTCTTAATAATCTGTGGGAGTCAATCTGATTCCAGGCTTTCATGTTGTCTTTGGTTTTGCATTTTCATGTATATATATTCTGGTGGGGGATGGGGGGAAGCAAGATGAGCCTTGTATTAGGATAGCACAATATCTGTCTCACACTCCATCCAAGATACAATGTTTGTATTTACCTCCAGTAAGTACAGGGGGACATGTTTCAGTAGAAAATGCTAAGCAAGAAATTGAAGAGTAAGCAAAGCATTGTAAGAATGATACTTTTCCTGGCAGATGAAAATGTCCTTGATATGAATGCATACAGTCCTTTATTGAATTGTGAATTTAAGGTCCTTCCAAGCAGGGTCACAAATACATTTAAGATTCTTGAATGCTTCATCTGCATTTAGAACTCAGTTTACAAAAATACAACAATTGAATTTTTGTTGAAAAAAAATGCTCTAAATTCTCTGTTGCTGTCCAAGTCTCTTGCAGTTGTGTATGTGTAGAAACTAGAAGGTATGAAGTTACGACAGCAAAGATTTGCAAAGTTTGTGTTTTTAATTTTATTTGCTAATTTTCTAGGAAGAGCATGAAAGAGATGTGAATTTGAAGCTTTGTGTTATTCTGGGAAGGACTTAGGAGGGATATATATCAGCAGGTTTTGGTTTCCTTTGGTTACCAGATACCAGGTAGCCATAATCAGCTACAGAACAAGCACTCATTCCCAGGAAAACCAATGGTAGCATTCCCACTGATCAACAGATGCAGTTTTAAGCCCTAACTGCACAAACAAATCCACAATTTGGAAATCCACTGTCCAGGGCTGATGGTATTATAGGGCCCCTTCATTAATCTTGGCCAGTTATAGGAATTTTTGTGGCAAGTGAACCTAATTCCTGCCTATGAGCATGCAGAGTGCTGCATTTGCACATGGCGTGTTCTGTTTGTTTTCCTGCCAGCTCCACGCACGGCAGTGGATGGCCCAGTACCTCCCTCCAGCAGTGTGGTTTCTGCTGTCTCTCAAGGCTGCTGTAGGCTGTAAAGTGCCTTCAGAAACTTAGGCAGAAAGTTGTTACAGGACTGTAACATAGAATGTTATTTGTTTTCATATCTCTTTGCTGCACTGAAGGACTGTTTTACAGTGGGTGATCTTATTCTTACTGTCAACACTAGGAAAAATTCCAAATATGATAATTTCAGGGTTTTTTTAAAACATGGGTATTTGGCTGGCATCTCATGGAAATAAATGCCAGTATGAGATGAGATCATATGGTCTGGGTAGTCACTTTAGCAAAGAGGATATTATTCTTGGGGAGGAACAATATTAGCATTACCTAGAATAAGCAGTAAAGCAGAACTTGGACAAGGTAAGCACCTGGTAAACTGTTCATTTAGTGTGATAAAATTTTCTCACTCTCATAGACCATATTCTAAAAAAATGAAATAGAAAAGATCAGCTGGGAAGATAGCAGCTTCTTAGCATAAGTAATAATGTAGGCACAGATTTACCAGCAGGGCAAAAGGAACTGTAGCCACCCTCTGCCTTCCCTGCCATGTGTGACACACACTCCTCTACAGTTGCACAGTTTGTTTGCTCCCACACAGCTGTACAGGTGCAGCTGTGTCTCCCCGTGCCTGCTGGGCCATGTTGTACTAAGTGAAACATTGGAACAGGTTTCCCAGAGGAGAGGAGATCCTCATCTCTGGAAGCATTCAAGGTCAGGCTCTGAGCAACCCCATCTCTTGAAGATGTCCCCGTTGATTGCAGGGGATTGGACTAGAGACCTTTAAAGGTCTTCTGGCCCAAACTATTTATTGACTGTACAATGCTTTCGAAAGAAGGTGTTGTCTGATTAAATAAATTATAATGGGTTGAGAAGCAAACTGTCCGTGAAATATCATTAATTCTCACCTTTAAAAATAGCATTAGAAAGTATAGGCTGGTTACATGACTTGTCAAGTGTGCTGTGGAAATTTGTGGCAAAAAGAAGGCAAAGAAGCCAAAATCTGTACTGCTGTAATGGAGTCTGTGTGCTTAGGATAATTTACATTAAATACCACTCCCCCTGAGTGTATGTGTAAGTTGAAGACAAAAGACTATGATTGTTACTATTTTACATTTAGATGTTCTTCCCTCTCTGCCATAAGTACTGATCCCATCATCCAGTTAATCAGTTGTTGGTTTTTCACTGAGTCACCATTTTGGTAATAGTTCCACCAAAATTATGTCATATTATCTTGTGTACAACTAGACCATTGCTTCGTGATTTATGATTAATCTTTCCCTTTAAGAATATAACAAGAATATACAAGACAGGCAGTAATGAATATTTAGTATTTTTTTCATAAAGACTGTTTGCCTTCAATGCTGCTTTACTGTTGAAATGGCAAATACGTATATTCCATATGTGAAGCAAAACTGTGGTGCCAGTGACTTTAACATAAACTGTATATTTCAGAGGAAGTGAAATTCCCCTCTGTAAATCAAATACAGCATGTCTTCAGAAACAGGCTGGTGACTCAATGTAATGCTTCTTTCCATGTCTCTGGAAGGCTCCCTGTTTTCATGCTTCAAAATAAAGCACTAGAAAACTCAAAACAACATGTATTTGCCCCTCTTCATCTGAATATTGGAGGATTGGTTTAACTTTGATTTTCTGACAGCTGTCCCATTTTCAGATCTTTTTCAAAATCAGGCAGTTCAGTGAAATATACTGATCAACTTAATCTGTGCAAGTATCATATTGGAAGTCCAGTTGAAGTCAGTGGTCCATGTGTTTGTCTCACATGGGATGTACCGTGTTAATGCCCAAAGACTAATAAATTCCAGAGCATTTTACCTTCCTAGCATTAATGACTGACTTGGTATTTGGCAGTGGAAATCCTGACTGCTCGACAGAAGAAAGCAGAGGAGCTGAAGAGACTGGCAGACCTAGCCAGTCAGATGGCTGAAGCACAACTTTCTGAACTCAGGGCTGAAATTAAGGTCAGGCATTCACTTCTGCTTGGGTATTTTAGCCATTTGCAGAAATGCCAAGGAAGAGTTGTCACATTAACACGCCCAGGCTGTTTATTCCTGCTGTGGGCCAAGGGGGAAATAGCTTTCCATAGGGAAATGTAGCTTCTTAAAGTATTGTAGCACCTCTGAGCAGTGTACAGATACTATCAGAGAAGTGTAAGCTATCCCCTCCTAAGTGTGGAAGTGGGGAGTTTTGTTGTTTGTGTATCATTTAGACTCAGCAAGTAAACCTGATAGCTTCAGGTTCAGTGATCAAACATACATTCTCTGCTGAAATGATCTACTTCCCAAGTGTGGGAGTGATCCACCCATCACTGGGCTCTGAGATGTAGTTTGGTGAGGATAGGAAAATACTTGGTTCTGCACAGAGATCTTGTGAACAGGACAGGGTCAAGAATTTATTGAGCCTTAAAGTGAACTTAAGTATTGATTTCTTCTTTTACCATCCATAGAGTCTTTTGCTCAGAATGTGAATCTCTGTTAACATGTCTGTTTTTGCAGCACTTTGTGAGTGAGCGGAAATATGATGAAGAGCTGGGCAGGTCTGCCCGATTTTCCTGTGATACAGAGCAGCTGAAGACCCAGATTCAGCTCTGTGGAGAAAGTAAGTGCTGATGATCCCTCTCACTGAGCTTCTCAGAACATATCTGTTCAGTAGGGCTGACAGCATGTGTGCTGCCAGTGTGGGAGTGTGAATCAGGCCAATACAAGTGGTGTCTCTGGATGCAGCAGGACTCCTGAACACACACAAGTCAACAGTTTGCAACATGCTGGACTCATTGTGCCTGGGCTGCACACTCCATCTGCAGGTGCACAGTACCATCTCTGTCAGAGATTTGCAGGTATTACTCAGATCAGTTGGAGTTTTCAATCTAAAGAGGATCCCTACTCTAGGGAATACACAACTTCAGTAATTTATAAATAAATAGTAAATTGGAAGCTTCTGTGTGTGAGCATAATGTAATGAGACCAATCTCATTAGCAGATTAGCAGACCAATCTCTCTTAGCAGATCTCTCCTGCTAAGAAGTAACTCCCCAGATTTTTAATAGTATTCACTGGGTTTTTCAGAAGCCATCTAGAGTTCCACATCATAGAATCACTAAGGCTGGACTGATCCCACCTTGCTAGAACCTCCTTTTACGTACTTGTAGAGAGCAGTAAGGTCTCCCTTCAGCCTCTTTTTCTCCAAGCTTCTGTTTCTAAATCATCTGCTCTTCTGCTTGGAAATTCAGATTCACATTTTTTGCTTCAAGTGTCATGTCCCTGTTGCAAAATAGGAGCCTATTTCTTGTCTCAGTCATGATTCTTTTTCCCCTAAAACAAAGTAAATTATATAAGGCTTTGCCCAGTACTTTACCATGTCCTATGGTATTCCATTCAGGAGAAAACTGGTAAAACAATACTGAGCAAGTGCATCTTGGTAGAAGGAAAATAATAAATGTTTTCAAGTAGTTCCTAAAAGTAGAAAACAGAGAAAGTACTACACAGTCTGCTAATACAAGCTTCTGACTGTACAGCTAAAGAACTGACTGCTTGGAGGCATAACCAGTTTAACTCATTAGACCGTAAGAATTGCTTTTGCAGAACACTTTGAAGTTCCATCTAACCCCACATCCTGTCTCTCAGTGAAACGAACCCAGGATGTTTCAGAGGAAGACATAAACTTCCCGGTAATGCATCTAATTGTTTACAGTCACCTCATAGACCCTAATACCCTGAAGCATAAGAGATTGAAAATTCCATAAAGATTACCTTGACTAATAATACCACAGCTGCTATTGATATAACCATAGACTATTTTTTAAAACTCACTGAACTACTTTCCTAAATAACTTCCAGCTGCAGTTAATTCTACAAGTTAATTATTTATACCTCATTTCAGTAAGGCATTACATAAGCATAGTTTGATGCAGGCCTGTTTAAATCAGGTCAGTGAAATCAGAAGAGCAGCTATTATCAGGGGAGCAGTGTCATCCTAGGA
>VYZP01046680.1:792-40276 GCA_013400635.1 Hypocryptadius cinnamomeus | reverse complement strand
GGAATGACTGATAGTGCATTGAGTGTCTGAAGAACTTTGCTCATACCTGCCTTCAGTGACCTTAGATGAGCAACTTGTGATGATTGGTGTCTTTGACAAGAGCTTTTCAGTGCAAAAGATGTTTCTCTTAGCATCATCTCTCAATGATGCTAAGAGATCAATGATCTCAACACATACCCTGCTAGGAGCTGCAAGTACCCCTCAAACAAGAGATTATACAAGGCCTGTAGCTGAGAACAGCCACTCTTAAGGGCTTTAACAAAAGCAATAACCAAACCCACAGAACTTGTGCAAAGGAAGGAATGTTCTAGCATGAGGAGATCATAGACAGCATATATTGAAAATGAAGGACAGGAAGAAAAAAAAAAAAATTGGATTGACATATATCAGAATGCCCAGGATCCTTTCCTTGTACATCTTTTTTGTTAAAAATAGTTTTTTATGATGAGCATCTGGGTTTTTATATGGGCTTCCATGTGCAGCAGTCTGTTTTAGATGAGAAAGAATTAATAGAATTCAGGGATGGTTGGCCTCACTGAACTCAGGAGAGAAAATTCAGTTCAATGTGCAGATGATTGCATTGTTTTTCTGAAGAGGACACCTAGTGGGAGAAGTAGCTGTTGGTGAAAGGGAGTAAGATCCTCAGAAAACCTAACCTAAGATGATGCTTAGTTACTAAAATGATTCCTCATCTTATTTCTCTGTACTAGAAGTGAAAAAATAGAAGTATCTCTTAGATAAAAACAAGAGGTGTCTCTCTGGAGTGAGCCTCAAATTTGTCATCTGTTCCAGAAGGAAACAGAAGAATTCCATAATCAGAAAAATCAGGGCAGCAAATTAAGATCAAGAACTTCATTAGCCTCAGAATCCTCTTCAAGACTGCTTGGGGACCATTTCGCAAAGGCAGCTTGAAGAAATGCAGAGAGGAATCAAGGATATTTTGGGTGCATTTCATATCCAAACATGACAGTGCTTAGTAAATTAGGTGATCTCAAAATACTGAGAAGTAGAGACTAGGAATATACTGGGATGGGCAGTGGTGGTTCCTGATGGTGCAGACTGCTGTGGTCTGCATAAAGTGGATTAGTGCATTGCATTTAGTTCCAGTTTTTTATAGATACCCATGATACAGAAGAACCTTTTTTACCCATTTCCTTTAGAGAGGAATAAGTCAAGTTCTCTTGGATGCCAAAAGCCTGGCCTTCGTCCAGGCTCCTTCCAGTTTTAGTGCAGTGCCACCACATTGGCTCTTTTATCTCCAGAAGTGCTTTGCAGTGAGGCAGAACTTACAGTTGTAGAACACTATAGCCTGACTCCAACCAAGTTACTTCAGTAGTTAGCTTAAGTTAGCTTACTTCATTATTCTAAGTGAGATTGAAACAATGCTTCCAAAATGAACTGTAAGCAGGGTAAGAATACAGCCTTCTGTTTAGATGTTGATCATTTAACTGGTAACACATAATCCCGTTTTTTACAGTTTCTCACCCAAAGAACAACTATTCCTCAAGAACACCATGTAGTTTACTGCTGTCTTCAATGACCTCACATGCAACAACTGGCAAGCAAAATACACACAACCGAAAGTCCTCTAGTAATGCCAAGAACTCTGATAATAAAACAGCCAGCAGTAAAGTACAAAGTTATCCTTCTTCCAGTCCTACAGAATCTTCTCAAGGAGTCCCAACAAATAAGCAGGTAAGATGTTGAATCCTCCATGAACTGAACTAAATTACTTCAAAACTTTCAGAAAAATACAGCATTGAAAGTTGTTAATACAAAATCAAATACTGGTTTGTGGTCTATGTTTAATTAATAATTTTTGAAGATAGTACGTATATATTTTCCAGCTTCATTTTCAAGTCAGTGTGAACATACAAAGTAGAAATAGCATATGAGTAAAGTAAGGACAGCTGTCTGTTTAGAAGTGTCTGTGGCAGTAATAGAGTGAAAGAGAAAACCCCTTCATTATAGCTAGCTGCTATGGAGGAGAAACATTTAGTCCTTGACAAATGGTCAGCTGATGTGCTGTTGAAGCACAATTATTAGATACACTTTGAAAGCAGAATCCTGCCAGGTTTAAAAGCATATTATTTCAGAAGCTCTATAATACAGGTTATAGTATTGTGCTATATTAGTAGCATTATTTTATATATATATATGATACATATATGAATTATATTTTGTTGTAATAGCACCTTAGAATGTCCCTGTACTATTGTTCTTAGGTAAAGCTGCCACTAAAGTTGGTCTGAACTTTGTCCCAGTAGGGATTTTAGGCTCAAGTAGATGCCTGGAGGGAAATGTAAGATGGTGCATAATGTCCGTGCCTGTATGGAATCACCTGTCCTGTCAGGCATGCAAATAAAAGTAATTCAGCCACTTCACACTAAGAATCAAAGCATCCTCTGAGCAAAATATCACAATGGACGTGTCTTCCACAATGAGGATTCTTCACTTGACTTCAGTGTACATGTGACTGTCTGTTCTTCCTGCAGTCATACTGTAGTACAATGCTTTACTAGGAAAGCAATAGTCATGATTTTGGGAAAAGTCAGCATTAAGTTCTTCAGTACTTCTTAACTGCTCAGAGAATCACAGAGTGTCCTGAGTCTTACTCCTGGCTCTGCACAAGACACCCCAAGAATCCCACCATGTGCCTCAGAGCATTGTCCAACCACTTCTCAAGCTCTGTCAGGGTTGATGCTGTGACCTCTTCCCTGGAGAGCCTGTTCCAGTGCACAGCCACCCTCTGGATAAAGAACTTCTCCCTGATACACAACCTAAAACCTCCCCTGACCCAACTGCAGGCCATTCCCTCTGGTCCTGTCACTGGTCACCAGCAAGAAGAGATCAGTGCCTGCCCCTCCTCTTCCCCTCACAAGGAAGTTGTGACTGCAGAGAGGTCTCCTCCAGGCTGAACAGACCAAGTGACCTCAGCCACTCCTCACATGGCTTCTCCTCAAGGCCCTTCACTAACTTCTTGGCTCTCCTTTGGACACTCTCTAATAGTTTCATGTCTTTCCTGTATCATGGCACCTAAAACTGCCCCCAGCACTCGAGGTGAGGCTGCCCCAGCGCAGAGCAGAGCGGGACAATCCCCTCCCTCGTCCTGCTGGTGATGCTGTGCCTGATGCCCCCCAGGACACGCTTGGCCCTCCTGGTTGCCAGGGCACTGCTGATTCATAATTTAACTTCTCTTGACCAGAACCTGCAGATCCCTTTTCTCAACAACTGCTATTGAGATGTCTAGAATTTCATCCCCTTTTTCTTGAATCATGGCAGATTTTAATTTGGCATTGCCATCTGTATCTCCAGGCTACTCAAATGTAGTATGGCACTCATAGTTCTGGTTATAGATATTATAAAGAGATTCTGGTAACAATCAAAACTTCTTAGTGTTTTCCCTCTCCTGTTCCCTCCTAACAGTGACACTGTTAATTTTGACTGCTGTGTTTCTTGGCCTGTTGGAAGGATTCAGACAACCTAACAGTTATCTGATTTCTTTCTGGGTAGAATGGGTCTTCTAGCCAGAGACGAAGATTCAACCCACAGCACCAAAACATGCGGCTCAATGGATCTCATAAGTCACAAGGTGCCAGTAATGAGGCAGATCAAAATACCAAGAGTGGTTCCAAGCCCGAACACAGAAGACAGCAGCATAACAGCTTTCGATCTAAAAATAAAGGAGCTATGAAAAATCAAGAGCAGTCTACAACTGCAAGGACCACAGAGAATCCGACGCATTCGGAGAAGTCCCGACGGAAGCATCACACACCGGACGGCGCAGAGCACAGGCCTTTCCAAGGCAGCGTTGGCAGGGTGTCACAATGCAATTTATGTCCTGCAAGGATGGAGGTCTCTGCTGATGCCACTGTTCTTTCAGTGCCAGCTGTGACTTTGGTGGCTTAAAATGTCACAGTGATGGCAGGCAGAGAAATTCAATCTCTTCATTTTAGTTTGTTGCTCCAAAAGCTTGTTGGCAAAGAAAATAAGTCAGAACAAAGTCTTTTAAATCTTTCGCTGCTTAAAACTTGTTGGTATCTTTATTACTACTAATTATCAAAATTAAATCATACTTTCAAGGCTTTCCCCAATATGTTCGCATTTCTTTTGTCATGACTGTATGGAATCTTACCAAAACAGCATTTACTTCTTAGAAAAATTAAATCTAGATTGGAAAGATAAATTGGTAATTAAATTCATAATAGCAAAAACCTGTTGTAGATATGTGGTTATACCAGTCAACCTTATTATTTCATAGAGCAGCCTGTGTTAGAAGGATCCCAGGAAGTCTGTATGCTATGGTCTGCAATGAAATCAAATAATCTTGTAGAATTTTTCAGCAAATCTCTATACACTTCTTTCTTTCTGTGCGTGTATACATGTACATGCATGCACACTGTATACACAGAGAGTATTGTTCTATACAAGAAGAGTTGAAAAAGCAGTTCATTTGATTTTAGCTTATTATTCCATAATCTGAGATCTTTAAATTCAAGTATAAATTGTATTAAATGTATTACATATTGGTATTTTTCATGGATAAACTATTTTTATGAGGCTGAGGAAATACGCTCATTTAAGTTTGGAAGGTATATAGTAATGGCTATTCAGATGCACAGCCCTGTTCTCCATCCTTATCAGCCACTTTTCTATGACTAGTTGGATTTATTTTTTGCATATGAAAAGTTGCAGGTCTTCTAGACTTGAATTCAAATTATTTTTCTATATTTTTGCTGTAGGAACCATCTGTCCATAACAAGAGCTATGACTAATAAATTACTTAGTCTTTATGTTCTGAGTCTGTATTTCAGAAAACTTGTTTCTTCCAAATAATTAAAATCTTCTTTCTAAAATACTCTGGTGTTTGCTGCTTTGCAGTGCCTAACCTTGTGCTCTTACTCAAATTGTATTTGTGTAGTGGAACTGGTATCAATGGGAGGCTTTCAGCTGAGTTTGGACTGGACTAGGCTTTTGCTTCTAACTTGATTCTAATGCCACAGCACACCAAACAGCCTTGCCATGAGAGCCACCTCCATGCTGAGCACATTTGACAGGAAGTTACTGTTTAACTTCATCGTAAGGTGTCGGAATCCAGAGCTGGTGTCAAGTGACCTGTTGGCCTAAGTGTCAGAATCAGAAAGGTGTAAAGGTTAGTAAGAGGAGGAGGACACTTAAGTAGCTTTAAAAGTTTACACCTAGGTGATTGTTCACTATTGCTTTTTACCAATTTCCTCTGCCTGATTTCTGTTCTCTGACTACACTTCTTAGTACTGGATATTCCCCTCTGGGGCCCTTGAAAAATAATCTCCAAGGGAAGAGCCAAGTGCATTCCCTAATTTTTATTTTTCTTTATATGCATATACAGTGTCCTACATGTGAATATTGGTAAACCTGATTTTAAAAGGCCAGTAACTTATTGTCATCTGGAAGAGTGGTGAAAGAAAAATAAGGATGTAGGTAGACATTGGCTTTCTTAGCACTGCAAGCACTGCTATTTTCCTAGTTAATTACTTATCATACATTTAAGCTGACTGTTTTGGAGTAGATGGAACTGAAATTCCAGAATCTCTGTTGTGCATACTCATCAGATAGGTAGATTTTCAAAATTTATCTGCTGCCTTACAGTTTCACTGTAATCTCAGTCTAAGGGATTTAATTACAAATTCCATGCAGGTATTACACAGGAACTTCTTATATTATCTATATGTAAGTTGTGAAATGTGTCTCTTCTTGTAATCCTTCCTAAAAAAAAGGAAATCTAACTTACCTGTAATAACATTTATTCCTTCCTTATAGCTTCTACACTTGATTATTACATTATTGAAAGTTACTTTATTCCTTAAGTAAGTTTCTCACAAGTGACCTTTTGCAGATAAATAAATAAAATCTGTAACATAAGTCATAACTCAGCACAACAGGACCACCTTGTGCTCTTCAGTACCAGCCAAGCTTTGATGTATTATTGGAGGCTCAGTGTATGACAGATCCAGGACTAACAGGTGAGAGATGGCATTTCTCTTTTCTCTGATAATGTAAAGACATCTTTTTTGTTAAAGAGCTGTGCGATGCTGTGCCTGGGCTGTAGAGAGGGCTGCTTGTGGGAATGCTGCAGTTTTAGCACACCAAGTTTTGTGTAGTATCTGTACTGGTTTGGGAAGGTTATTCCAATGCACATTTTAACCACATTATGTGACTGTGCTCTGGAACTATGTCAGAATCTTCATCTTTCATTTCATGTGTGTCTGTATACTTGGAATTATATCTGCCAATTTCATGGTAGTTAAAATTAGCCAAAAGCTCTTGGGCTCATCTTCAACAAAACTCTGTTTTTACCTTCTCGTTGTAGAGACAACTACCTGCAATTCTCCTTTTAAGGGACTTGTTGAGGGGCAGTGAAGGAATTTATGGCAGGGCAAGGCTTCCCTTCCAGGCCAGTCCTCTTTTATAAAAAGTCCCCTCAATTAGCAAAGCAAATACAGCTGTTTGGTCTCACTCAGACACAAACACGGAATTCCCACTGCACTTTGTGCTCTTCCAGAAGTGGAAATGCATCTTAAAGGGGCAGTATTTTAAAGCAGGTTGAATCTATTTATCTTTCGTGTAAGATTAAATTCAGAGTAAGGGCAGAACCCAGCAAAATAAAGATCCACATACACAGCTGGAAAACTAAAAAGTGAAGGTAACTTAAAGCAGTCAAGCTCTTTGGAAAACTTAACATTAGTTAACCATGTTTGGGAAAAAAGAAGAGATAAAAAACCCAACACTTAATGTGCTTGAAAATGTCTCCTTTAAAAAAAACCCCAATTATTCTGGAATTGGAATAACTTGCTGAACATTTCTTTTTTAACATGATCTCTGCTATAATGAGTTGTAATTTTACAAAGATTTAAAGTAAACCATTGTCACACCACTTGACAGTGCATCTAGTTCCAGTCACCATGAAAGTGAATGCTATCCATCTATCATAAAATGCTTTAATATCACTCTTAGCAGTTAATCAAAAGTGAACAAGATTCCATTATATAAAAAACATGCTGGAAGAGCCTACTTAGGTAAGTTAAAAGGCTGTGTTAGCACCCCTTCCAATTGAAAATAAATAAATAAAATCAAGTCTTTCTTTCTTTACCTTCTTCACCACAGCCACTTTCTCATTTCATCTACTGAAATTCAAGGGGGTTGTTTTTTATTCTTTTAACCACAAGCTAGTATGTCCACGGCAAAGAGAAGACTCATTAATGCTGCTGTAATGCAAATGGCACAAATGTTACTAGAAAAATACTGTACTACTAAAATAATTAAGTAAACACTGAGGTAGTACAAACTCAGTATTCTGTAGGAATGTTCTCAAAAGCTTTTTCTTGTATGTCTTTTCTCACTTAAATTATATTCTCTGATTCTGTGTTTATAGAAGCTTTCTAAATTCAAAAGTTGAAAGAAATCAGCTTTAGACAGCCTTGTAAAACGATTTTAAGGTGCATGGTAAAGTGCTCAGACATTGAATAAATAGTGAAGTGGAAATCACACAGAAGTATCAAAAACTGATTTTCAGTCAGATTATTATGCAAAACAAATTTCACAAACTTAGTCTCAATTAATTGCATGTTCAAAGAATACTAGAGTACATTATGTTAGTATCCTTCCATAATATCTGCTTTGTCCTTTGTTCAGTGAAACTTTTTTTGTTGAGATAGGAAGAGCCTTGGATTGTTGATCTTCAGGTTTATTTTTAAAGAAAAAACACTAGCTTAAATAATCTAAAGGTCAGCTGGTCTTCCATATACACACCAATAGCAGAAAATTATAGTGCTCTACACCTTTATAGTCACTAGTGTTCATGGCAAAATGTCTCATTAAAAACATGTTAATACAGAAGAATTTGGGGCTTTTTACTTGTGCAAATTATGTTTCAAATTATGGTTGGGAGCAAAACCTGAAAATGTGATGGCTTTAAATGATCTAGCAAATAAAACATTTAAAGAACACTTCTGTAATTCTAATAGTCTCAGGAATTTTAAGAACTTGTTTCTTGGCAATGTTCTCAAAGACAGCTGTATTTACTGTGCTGGAGAAGCAAAAGTAGTCATAAAAACAGCAAAAAAACCCGGCACCCAACTCTAAGCAAGGATACAAAACAAAGCCAGGTTTTGTTCACTGATTTAAACAGCTAAAAGGGCTCTTGAGAATCAAAGATCCAAACTTGCCTTTCCTCTGCTGATAGAAACATACAGCAGCTCTTTGTTTCAGTATCATTACTCAACATTTGCCCTGCTACAAGAATGTCTCCTCCAGCCTGTACGGGGAGGGGGAAGGAGGGAGACTTTTTCTTTAAACCACAGCACTTCAACCTCAACTTCTGTGCTTTGCTGCACACAAGTTGAGGTTGTGCCCTCCTGATCTGAAAGGACCTGCAGAAGGACATGGAAGGCCAGGTGTAACTCAGACCCTGCAGTCCCAGAAAAGCCATCCTCTAGCGGTGTGACACAAAATGTCACAGCTGCACCAGCCTCGCCCCAGTGGCAGATCACATCACGGTATTGCGTGTGTCTGTAAATGTGTGTCTCACCAGAGAGAGCAGCCTTTTTACTCACACAGCACACTTCTTCCCTTCCTGTATTTCTGAATTTTCTCAGTGTACAAGCACAGGTGATCCCTTGCATTGTTAGTAAGAGCAAAAATGGTGATTTACCTCAGCAGTAGTGCCAGTAAGTGCATTCAACTTCTGGTGTCTCTGCAGCATGCATATGTTGTACTTTTGTGGCAAACTTCTGTCTAATAAAAGCTACTTTTATCTATTCTTCTCCCTTCCCCCTTTAAAGGTACAAATTGAGGCTTACTGTAGTTAAAGTTGATAAAGAGGTTTTCTTTTATGCTGTGCAAGTACTCACTTTACGGTACAGCGCAACAGAAATACAAATGGGAGTTACTGGAATGTTAAGCTGCATATGCTTGAGTGATTTTTTTAATCCATTTTTCTTCCTCCCTTCCCAACATCTAAAAAATATCTAGAAGTAAAGCAGAAAACATGTATTTCAGTGCTCTCTTAAAACAGTTTCTTCCGGTGCTTTTCATTATCTTTTCCATCACAATTTTCCACCTAATCTTGAATAAGGGATCACATGAGATAATGACCTCTTCTTCAACCATATAATGTAGAGCTGTGCAGTCTATCAGACTGCATCAAACATTACCCATCCACTTTATCATTCTTAAGTGTAATGCTTTCTGCTAATACAGCTGGTTCTTTCTTGTTTAGTACTGTAGGAATTTCAACAGCAACACTGTCCTGTTCACTTGTTTTAGTGGATGCAGAAGGTGGTGGCTGAGATGGTGTCAGAAGAAAAAGCAGAGTCCTTTTCACCTTCATTGCACAGTTGTTCACAGGCATCTTACTCCCTGCAGCTTGGAATGGCACTTGGCTCAGTGGCCCATTGCCAGCACTCTGCCTTCCTCAGGGAGCCTGGGACTTGCTGGGCACTGATGTGCATGTTGTGGATGTGGTTTGAGAAGCTTCTTTGTGCAGCATCAGACTTTCACTATGGGGTCGTTTAAGAATTGCTGCGGAATGTGAAGCATTGCAAGCAGCTACCTTTAATGAAGATGAATCCTTGACTTTTATGTGAGTTCTTGTTGAGGGACCTGAGAATCTAATTGGCTGGAGACCCACTTTGCATGGTAAACAGCCTTCTACTTCAGTACAGTCAATTAATCATCTGTAAAACAAAGAACTTCAATTTTAAAAAATGAACTATATATGTAAATTGTTATTTTTATAACATTATTACAAAACAGACCATCTGCGACAGCCTTTCACAAATAGGTTTCAGTGATACTGTAAGAAGCATAAATTAGTGTTCCCACCAGTTCATCACTACAATCAGGGCTGCCTTTCTGTGAATAGAACCATCAATCTCTCCTGCCTCTCTTAGATGACACATTAAAAACTGTAGCAGTTGAAGTGGCTGTAGGCTGGCTCAGGTGTCTGTGCCAGCAGAAGGCTGCTTTTAGGTAAGGCGTGGAGAATGGAGGTGTAATCACAAATATTTCCATAAAACTGCAGAGAGGAAGTTCTCAAAATTCCTTCTAAAAAGAAGACATCTCACAGATGTGAAAATCAGTTAACCTTTTAAAGTTTTCACTTAAATTTCTGCTTTAGCAGTCCATTTAACAAAGACGGTTCTGTAGTTTTTCAAGTTACTCCTTGCCAGTTATTGGTAAACCAAATTACAGTTTTTTTAGGCTGCTGAGAAATCTCAGCAGCCTAAAAAAACCTGTAATTTGTTTCTAGTGAGTTTAGTTGTGCAGTTAAGAGCTCTATGACGTTTTATAAAAATGTAAATTAAAACAGAGAAATCTCAACATGCGTAGATATTTAAGGAACCTGAAATTATAGAGGGGAAAAAAAAAAGATGGCACTGTATTTGTTAATTAATTTTATGCCACCTATGCAAATCAGCATACCTTTTATAAACTGGAGGCATATGATGCAAACTGCCTCTCAGAGGGCGTTCTTCCAGAGTCCAACATTCAGTCAGCTCCTGAGGCACTCTCCAGTAGCTGACACCTGCATTTCATAGCAGCATTGTACTGATGAGCTGAGAGAACACAGCCATGCATGTTTACACCTGACTAAATACGTGAATACATGTATTTTATTATGCAGAATTTCAGCTCTCAACCAGCTGACATAAGCATTGCTGACAGCCAGCATGCTGCTTCATTCATGTCAACTCCTGTCCCCTCTCTGGAACATCCCATAAAACATTTTCTTCCCTCCAAAGAACCACTACTATTTTACAGTGCTATGAAAGCTATGCAGAGGTTTTTATTACACTTAGTTGTCAAATATTTTTTCTTATTTTTATGTTAAAAAGTAGTAATACTGAAATAAAAAATTATTAGTCTACCTCTCCCTTCGTGGGCATTGAAAGCATCCCTCATCTTTTTCAGCTCAGCTACTGAGTAATAGCTCCAAATGTATTGGATGTTTTTTCCAGCTTCTCTAGGAATATTGTTTTAAAGGTAAGTTATGTGATTATTTAGCTAAGTCCTCAAAAATGTACCATTGGTGAAATACATCATTCTTTTTACCAAATCCTAACCATAAGGACTTAGCAGTAAATGTTTTATAAAGCAGAAAAGAAAATGTTACTCTGATTTTGGTTTTATTCAAATAAGAGGTTCTAATCCTCCTGTGAATGCCTATTGCTAAAATTGGATATTCATGAAAGGATAGATGTTCATAGAAAAATAATTACAGAATTAATTATGTAAAACCTATTTTTCTAGAATACACAGTAGGAGAACAGATACCTGATATGTTGCCAAATACACTTGGAATAAATATTAATGGTCCCAGCCTAAATTTAGGAAGATATGCATCCTAATTATAAAGATGATGAAGTATCAAGAGCTCTATCTCAATCAAAAGATGCACAGTGACACTTCTGACACTGCACTGTGACAGTGACAAAGATCAGCTGCTTCCAGTTGTAAGTACAGGTCTACCAATAACTTTCAATTACTGCCATGTAAATACATTAATAGTGTAGTACAGCTGTACATGTTCTTTAAAGAATTAAAACCATTTCCTTGCATCTTTGGTTCCCAGTATTCAGCTGTCTTAGAAGACTGCACAAGAGAATTGCATGAATCACAACCAACTTTGCAAATATTTCTGGAGGTTTTTCTGTATGGGGATTTATTCACTGTATTTAGTTTAAATATTAGAGAGTAATTTTTAATTGTTGTTTTAATGGTATTTTTAAAATAGTAAGTCAAGCAGAGTAACAACTTACAGCAATTTCAAGCTAACCACCTTGTGTGTACTCTTCTCAAATTCTTAACCTCCAGGCTTAGTTTTTATCTTGTTTATTTCTTTATTCTGGCCATTCTATTATCCAGCTGCTTTGGGAGCTGGAAAGATTCCTTCCACAGATTTATAGTACAATATAGTACAATAATGCTGCATTATGCTGCATATGATAATGTTTAGGCATAGTTATAATCTGTATTTATTCTCACTTCAGAGTGCTTTCATGTTTGACAGTCACCTTACCTTTTGTACATGCTTTTACTAGGAATTTTCACTCCTAGCACCTTATTAATTGCGTCAGTCCCATCAGCTCTTGTGGCATATACACCAATAATTTTCACAGCTTGCTCCAGAAGTGTTGAGATAGTGCAGGACCCAAACTGTAGGCTTGGTGCAAACTAAATGGTAAGAAGCACAGAAATCCAACAAAGCCTAGAAAAAACATAAAATATATAGAATATTAATAAGAATGCAGTATTTTTAGTTGAATAAGCTTTTATATGTAAGTTTTCTTAACTGTACCGATGAGCTCTTATAAGTAAATTGAGGATATAATTTTTCTAGAATAACGTCTGCAGTTATTTCTTACCTGATGTTACCAGAGAATGTTGTGAAACTAAGAGGTTCACAGAAAGACAACAGAAATAGTTAAAGGCAAGGCAACTCCTTAACATGCAGAGAAACTGAAAGGCCTGGAATTGTTTTATACTTTTCAAAAGGAAATGAGTAAGGGAGAACATGAAATACAGAGAAAAATAACTTGCTAAGGGAACATAGATGACTGTCAGGAATAACACAGCCAGAGCTGGTAATATGAGTTAATTTCCTGCCAGTTAATTAGAATTGGCTTTTAAGTTACAATACAGTAAAACCTTAGGATTTTAAATAATACACTAATTATCTTTTCTCCTTTCTCATTCTAAAGAAATGTCAGAGTACATTTTGTCTTACAAGTTTTAGGAATAATTTGTAAAACTGAAAAAGAAACCCCAACCCAAACAACTTGAAGGGATCAAATCTAATTTCAAGTAAGATTTGAAGCCAAATAGGAAACTAAATTTTCTTCCTGCTACACAAGTTCTACAGCAGACTTGCATGTACAGTACTCACATTTAAACTGTTGCTGTATTGCAATGATGATAAAAGCTGGTGTCCTTAATTATACTGACTGCATTATCAACTCTAGGATTTCTTAACCTAAAATTCTGAATTTACTCATGATTTAGTGTGGTCACTAAGAAGTGCTAACTTGGACATTCTGTAGCTTTAGTGTTGGTGCTAAAGAATGGCACGGGTTGGAGAGTTCAGCACCAAAAATGTTAAGAAATGTCAGGACCTTTTTAAGCTCTATATTGGACCTTGAAGAGTGTATTTCCATATCATTGGCCAAATGATCAGACAGACTGTATGGATAAGGGATTCCAAAATAATCTGCTTCCTCCTGCAGTGCAGTTCAAACTTTTTCATCTCCAGGAATCTGAATTTCTCCATGAAGATAATCCAAAAGATATTTAAACAGGTTTCCATCTCGATCAATTAGACATGCTCCTGAAAACACTAAGTTATTTAAAATACTTTACCAAATCATCAAGTACAGCCTTTTGTACAAAACTTTTGTGCTGGTTTTACTGAGGAGGAGTAAGTATACTGTCTTTAGTCTTTTAAAATGGTATTTTGTTTTCCTGGAATATTTGTTATTTGAAGATAAAATTCTTAGTGCAGTAAACATTTCTTTGGAGTTTCAGTGAAATGACTAATCTGCATAGGACCATAGCAACATAAAATCTCAGCTGTGCTGCACTCTGCTTAAAATGCTAAAATATAATTCTAGACGCATTTCGAATTCTAACTGTAGGTGCGTCTTTACTCAGTGTTGCAGGGATCTGTTCAATTTTGCTTCTGCACCATTTAATAGAGTTAAAATCAGCATCAGTTCCAGTGCACATCTATTCAAACCTTCTCTGGATATTGCTCAAGTTATACTGTGTTTGTTTCTTTTTCTCTCCTTTGCCTGCAGGGCTCAAGGACCCCACAAAAACCAACCAAACCATATGGTCTGTACAACAGGCTGTTCGCTGCAACTGTGAAAGATGGTAGCAAAGTCCTGCTGTGTTATGCAAACTCTCTTATGTTAAACATTTTGGGTATTTTAAACAGTTTTATGTATGCAACAAGGATTACTATTCTTCATCCATTGTCTCTTTTAACTGGATCTACTTTGGCAGGATTTCTAAGTCATAAACAAGTGTGAAATTTGACCCATGAATAGTTTTATTCAAAGTTTTGTATCAAGCCATGGTGGTGAAAAATGCAATTTTTACTGTCTGAAACAAAGATCAGACCCAAATCTCTTTATGTAATGAACAGAGGGAATGAGATGCGTCTGGAGATTTTAGGGGTTCACAGACAGACCCAAGATAAATGCCAAACACTCTGCCAACTTCAGTTTTATCTATTTTTGTATTCTTACTGAAGAAGTACATTCCAAAGCCACAGTTTGGACAGGAACATGGCACCGTACAAATGTGTGTGTTTGCAAGCACAAACAGACTTGTGGAATTCAGATTAACTACCTGTACATACAAAGTCATGCATGCAAAATTGTTTTACAACCTGGAATTAGAAGCCAACTGATGCTCTGCAGACTGGGAAGAGATATGCTATAAAGTGCATAAATATATATAAAAGCAAGTATTTGCCAGAGAGCTCCATGATCAGAATGTGGTATTTAGAGCTTCAGTATATTTACCTGATTCATCCACTTTCAGAGGAAAGCATCCACTAAACAGGGACACCAGCATGGAATCCTTAAAGCGGCAGAGACTCGCACCTGGCTGTGTATAATCAGCCTGGCACATTCAGTCGTAGAATATCCTGGAATCTTCAGCTTTGCCCTCTTCCATTGCATTTACCAATGGTGATGTCATTACGAGCTATTCAAACCTAAACCAGATACAAATAGAAATCAAACTAATGCCAGCTACAGACTTAACATATCACATACAAGACCTAAGCAATAGCTCAGCTCTTGCACATCTGTAACAGAATACCACTTTAAAACAGTTCTGGAGACCTAGTAATGCAAATAGCCAAATATTCTACACCTTTAGTGCAACAAACTGTGGTGTTTTACTTTGCTAGGAAACACAAAGCTTACTCTTTCGAGACAAATGGGCAAGCAGAGTTATGTGGTGAGGATGTGTGACCAGAGCTCTGGAAGGACAACCTGGGCGTAGTTCAAAGCACTAAAATCCTGAGCATAGTTCACAGCACTAAAAATGCAGCTCTTTTTGAACCAATGACACCGCGGCTTCTTTAAAAAGCGATCTTTAATTAGGGCTGCTTTAACTTCCCGGGCCACTTGCTCGCCCCTCCCAGCGCCCGGGGCGCTGCTCCGCCCAGAAGCGGAAAGCTCAGCGCGCTCTCGCGCGAAGCCGCGGCGGCAGCGCTCAGCGCCGGCCCGCGTTGTCTGCGCGCCGCTGCTCCGCAGAATGGCAGCGGGAAGGACCGGGCCGGGCCGGGCCGAGCCGAGCCGAGCCGAGCCGAGCCGAGCCGAGCGGGGACAGCAGAGGAGCAGCCAGTGTGCCCCGGCCGCGCCATCCCCTCCCCGGAGTCCCTGCCTCCGGCCTGCCGGGTGCAAGGGGCCCCGGGCCCGGCTGCCGCTGCTCCCCGAGCCGACGGCAGGGGCTCCCTCAGGCGCTCCCTCAGGCGCCCTCCCCAGTGTGGTTGACCCGCCTGCAGTCGGCTGCTCTGTAAGGCACAAACCGTGCTTAATATTTTTATTTTTTTCTATAAGTGCGGGTTTACTCAGAGTGGGTTTGATTCTATTGCTGTTTCTATAGTCTCCATATTAAGAATCTTAGAATGGTTTGGCTTGGAAGGGAACCTTGAAGATCATCTACTTCAGCGACCCCCTGCCTTGAACACAGGTGGAGCATCCACAGGTTCTCTGGGCAGCCTGTTCCAGTGCCTCACCACCCTCACAGAAAAGAATATTTTTTTCCTAATAGCTGATATAAAGCTGTTCTCTTTAAATTTGAACACGTTTCCTCTTGTCCTGGCACTATATGCTCGTATAAATACTATTGCTCATGTTTCCTGTAAGTTCCTTTAAGGTACTGGAAGTCTGCAGTTAGGTCACCCCAAAGCCCTCTCTTCCCCAGACTGAACAAACACAATTCTCTCGCCTTTCCTCAAAGGAGAGGTGCTCCATTCCTCCAATCTCTTGGTGGCCTCCTGTGGACTCACTCCACCCGGTCCCTGTCCCTCCTGTGCTGGCCCCAGAGCTGGATGCAGGGTTCCAGGTGGGATCTCAGAGCGGAGCAGAGGGGCAGAATCCCCTGCCTTGCCCTCTGCCCACGGGGCTTTGGATGCAGCCCAGAACACGTTTGGCTTTCTGGGCTGGGAGTGCCCATGGCTGGGTCATGTCCAGCCTCTCCTCCACCAGCTTCCCCCAAGTCCTTCTCAGCAGGGCAGCTCTCCATCTGAGAGCAGCTTGAGCTGACTCCTGACATGGTGGCACTGGCTTGATGGCAGATGATCTTGAAGGTCTCTTCCAGCATTGATGATTCTGTGATTCAGTAATGCAGGCAAGATGCCTCACCCTCATACAGTCATTTTAAAAGGACATTCAGAAAGTGTCCTTTTAAATTCCTTGTCTGACATACAGTTGTGTGGTCATCAAAATGCGTGCAATAAACAATAGCGAGGTAAAGAAAATAGGTTCTTGTTACACTTTTGTCTCAGCCTCATTACACAAAGTTTATATACATGAAAAGTATTTCTAAAATTCAGCTGCATTTTCTAAAAAAAAAATAAAAAATTGCAACATTATGTCTAGTTCCCATTTAATTCTCCTTTATTTGCTTACAAAGTTTGGGTTTTTGCCCAATCATACAGTAAGAAACTATCCTTTTGGATACAACTGCCAAGTAACTAGGAGTGCAAAAAACAGCACCAAACTCTGGATTTGTGCAGACTTTCTGGAAGGTATGAGCTGGTTATACGTTTAGAGTGTATAATATACAATATATTATATAAAATATTTAATATTTTATATATAATATTTACTATATAATGAGATAACTAAATCCCATATATTAACAGTGTATTTTTATTGCTACCCGAAGTCCAGTAAAAATCCACTTACTTAACTCTACACTGCACATGTAAGAAATGTGCCTACATTGTATTTAAATAGTTTACTTAGTTATATTTGCAATTCCTATTGATTTCATCTTGTATCATCCTAATTTTTTTACTCCTAATTTCCTTTTGGAGATGTTTTGTCACCAATTTAAGATATTCAAAACTTCAGCTACAGGCTCACTTGCAAAAGGGTCAGACCAAATTATATGTAACACACAGCAGCTATAGTTCCAGTTGTGTTGTTTGCTTTATTCTGATCTTTTACTACATTTTTATTTTTGAGATTACCTATTAATGGACTACTGTATTTTCAGTTAATATTTAGGACCATAAGCTCTCAATTTAGATTTCCCTTCAGTCAAATGAAGAACATTGGAGGAAGGAGCCAAATAAATCACATAAATCATCATCTGGTCCTAGTATGGGGAAAATAAATTCTTTTTGAAATTGTGCAACTCTGAATGATCACTTACTACTTAAAGCTCACTTATTTTTATCTTAATGCAGATTTGCATTCCAATGGCAGTTCAGGCCATTCAGTAAAGCCATAAAGTAAACACGTTTCATTTTTCTTGGCATATAATCATGCTCCAATTGAAGAGAGGGAATGGCATGCCAAGCACCAAGGCTCTCCTGGACATTTCTTGACCAAGAGTGTACCCAGAAGCCAGGTTTCTGATGCTTAATATCTAATGATATAGGCTAATAATTCATGGATATTGGATTTACTGTAAAACAAATGAAAATAAGTATACTAGATGGTTTTTGTGGAATAATGGTATCTAGTTTGACTGTATCTTTAGTGAGGATATGTTTTCCCTTACTCACTGGGAATAGTTCGTGCATAGCAATTGCAACTTAAACGTGGCCATTGTTATCAAATGCTAGAGTGTAAGTATGGCCTTTGGTCTTTCTCACTCTAAAACACTCATTTAATGAAGCTGCAGCTTTCCATGCTTCTTTTCACCTTTAGGCTGGCTTGGTTTTGCCTCAAAAGTCTGAACAATGTTCCTGTATTTCTGCACTGTGAGACCAGAACGATATACACAGTTTCAGTCAATACACACACACACACACACATATATATATACACAATGCAATAGGTATATATATAAACAAGCAAACAATGCAATAGGTTTTGGACCTCAGATTTAACCATGTGAATTATCGTTACAATTCAGGCTTAGTACAGCATTTACTTGGCATAGAAGTGTGCAGCATAACCAGCCCCTACAAGCAAAGTCCCTTTTGATCTGCCTGTTTTGGGAAATGAACACAGGGATGTTTTTGTTCTGGTGTTTACTAGTTTCCCAAGGAAGCTAGGCTTACATACTCATCCTCTCTATATTTGTGTTTCACTTCACCAATTTCAGTCAAATTTGATGGAGAGGAAGGGGCATTAAGAAATGGATTTTTCATTAAGCTTGTGCAAGAAGTGGTGTGATTAGAGGAAGATAGGTTCTTAATACTATAATGTCAATAAAAGCTGTATCATGAGCTCAGGTCTTGTTGGACATAAGAAAATCCAGAAAGAGAGAAGCTGTTCTACATAATCTACTCACCAGAAGTGCTTTAGTCATAGCTCACACTGTATTAGGCACTACAGGATTAATTCCTCAACCAAGATTCTTCTCAGACATGAATATGTATGTATCTAGTAAGGTACAAGTTAGTTCCCACATGATTAGAGCTTTCACAGGAGTCTGCGTGTCTTTCCTTAACTACCTTTCATTTCTATTCAGTTTAAAGACCAGTCAAAGGATCCCAAGTGACTGAAACTCATAATTCTGCTCTTAATATACATTTAAGATATATAGGCTGTGAAACTTGGCAGTGCTTTAAGTTCTTTCCTACTTTGAGTAGCTGGCAATTAACTGCAGATTTGTACATGTGAAGTGTTCCAGTGTGGGAGTTCCTCAGTGAAGTGTAAAGGAAAGTATGACCATGGGTGGAAATGCAATACTTACATTTTATTTTAAATTTATTGCCCACAGTAGTGACATCAACACTAAATGGAAGCAAATTGGTGATTGCCTCTTCAAGACTTGAGACCGTTGTGGAATTGGAGGAAATGAAAACTCATTGTTGGATCTGGAGGAAAACACTGCCTTGTGGAAAGGAGGAGGAGGAGGAGGTAAGTTTTATTAGACTGGTTTTCTGTTTTTAAAGTTATGTAAGGTTATGTGCTCTTTTATTTGGCCAGAGTTTCATAGTGGCTACAGTCACTTCCAACTTTCCTTGTAAGGGAAAACATACCAAAGGTATATGATGTGTGCTGGATCAAAGGTGTATTTTAAGGGTTTTGCACCTTTAGGGCCACACTGAGAAACTCTGTCATACATCATTTACTAGAAAAGGTAGAAGCAAGGGACTCTCCAGATGCTGTTTAGAGCAGATTATGAAAATAGTAAGTTCATGAAGATTCATTTTCACATAATGCTACTTATATTTAATGTGTGATTCCTTTGACTTACTTTATAGAATACTGTAATGTTGGCACACAGCAAGGTAAGGTTTGTGATGATTACTGCATTACAGAAACTGATGCTTTTTATTTCAACCTTCTGAATCTCTGTAGATCTTAAAAAAAAACATCAATTCAGCTTACTCTAAAATTACCAATTCCTGGATCAAATTTAGCAATTAATGTCCACCTGAGCTAATGGTAGAACTGGGCACATGTAGCCAGTAAAAGAGAATGTATGTGAAGAGAGTGTTAAAGGGCTTTTGGACTTAAAAGAGATTTTGGGGAAAAGCATTTAATTAAAGTACTTCCATGCAATTCACAGTCCTGATATTACCTGAACCACATTAAACTGAGCTTGCTCAAATTCTGTTGTCAGAGACTTCCTGCTCTTCCAAGTCTGTAGGTATGCAGGCAGCATATAATCTACTAGGCTGTAGATTTATCACAGTTATCTTCCTAACTGCCCTGATTCCTGTCTATGCATTGTTATTCCATGTATTACTAATAGCACAGAATCAGCCAGAAAGAAATTTAACTTGCCACTGAGAAGGAATTGCATGCTTTTCTCCCTTAAACCTAAAGGAAGTCTTTGAACTGAAAGCCAGACACCTCAAACTCTTCCTAAACATCTCTGACAGCTAAGTGGAGTATCTGGAGTTTTCTGCTCCTTTCCTCACAGTGCACTGAGATTGATGCTAAGCGTTCATATTCTTCATGTCTATTTTTTTAAATTTAACTGTATGTGATTAATGGTTGGTATTGAAAATGGTTTTCAAAGATGCATAGCTAGGAAGTTACACCCAGCTCCTTTTTAAACCACTCAGAGATGTCACTAAAGAGCCGGCACGGTGGATTAGAGGTTAATGACCTCTGCACACCGCACTTCTGAAACGTCCTAGACCGAAGGTGAGAGCCCAGCTGAGCTATTTCACCACGGCCCATTCCGCGCCNGCGGAGGCCCCTGGCGCGCCGGGCGCAACGGCGCCGCCTCGCGGAGGCCCCTGGCGCGCGCGCGGCCGTTGGCCCTGAGGGCTCCGAGGGCGGGCGGAGCCTCCCGGGGCCTCGTCAGGGCGCGACCTCGCCCGCACCTCTGCCGGCCGGCCGGTCTCTGCTTCTCTCGCTCTCTTTCGGGTTAACTTTGCACCGTTTGTAATGCGGTTCATTTAAATACGGCAGTTTTAAATCTGTCTGACAAAGCACAAGCTGGTCTGGTCGTATTGTGAAGTGGTAGAACCTGGGGTTTTTCCGCGTTTATGTGTAAACTCGGATAGTTAACGTGAGGGAATAGACAAGCTAAAAAATCTGTGATCGTTTCAGGTTTCATGGTTTACTAGTTAAGTATTGTGTCTCTCTGTGTTACTGTCTCATTGTGTTGATTAATTCATTAATCTGTTTTGATTAACTGAACAAAGGTAAAGACTGAAGCAATCCTTTCAGCAATCCTTTTCCTTCAGACCCAGAAATCCTCATTAGACATAATAAACTCAGTTTTGAAAAGTGCCAAAAAGATCATTTATTTATTTGAACCTGTTCCCCTTGATGGTGTACAGATTCATTTTGAGGATGGATAAAGGCGCAACTGCTAAATTGTCATCTGCTGTGTTCACCTCAAATGCTGCTAAAGGATGGATGAAGAAGAGGGATGGAGCATTACAAGCTGCAAAATGGAATGCTTCTTTAGCTTCCAAAATCAAAACTAAATTAATAAGTAAGTCCTGTTAAAATAAAACTGAAGCCTATACTGTACTTAGAATTTATGGCTTCAAAAACAATTGTATTTAACATGATTAGCTGAAATTCTGCCTGTTATATCCATTCTGTAACAGATAAGTATAGGTAGGTTTTCATAAAGACAGCGGGAATATATATTTTTAATATAAAGCTTTTTTCTTTATGTTGTGAAAACTCACATTTATTATGAGAATGTTTGAACGTTTTAATTTGTAAAATTTATAATTTTTTTCATATTTGTAAACATTTTTATGCCTGTGAAACTATCAATTTTTAAATGTTTTCTTCTTAAAATATCCAGACTAGAGCAAATCTATGCATGAAATAAACTTGAAACAGACAGAGTAGTCATCAGAATGACAGCTGCATAAACTGTTTTATATTGGAAAGTGTTTGGCTTTGCTGCTGTAGCACAGAACCTACAGATAAAAACATTGTCATATAGTGATGGTTCACACAAAGAGGGCCTGGAATTGATGCTGTTGAAAATAATATTATTTTGTCTCCTTTAGATAACTCATCTATGTTTAAAGTATCTTTACAACAAAATAACAAAGCATTAGCTGTGGCTTTGAGTGTTGAAAAGGAAAATTCTCGCAAGCTAAAGAATGAGAAGATTTTTCTTCAGAAGGAAGTAGAAAAACTGCAGCTTCATAATATCTCACTTCGTCAAAAACTGACCAGTTTGGTATGCTGCAAATAATATTATTTAAACTTTGAGCAGCTAAACTAAGCTTTTAGCTTTTTTTTGAAACTTTAATATTACTTCTTAAAACGATGGCTTAAAATACATGTTTCAGACTTGTGAAGTTATATCACCTGACAGCACAATATTTACATTTATTTTTTCTTTTGTAGCTTTTTTTGAACTATTTTGTCTATCAGTGTGTATATCTATAGCTATTTTAGTCTCAGGTTCACCTTTATATTTATAGGTATTGAGATGAGTTTGTGCTCAGTTAAGTAAAAAAAAATTGCAGCATAGATTGACCTTTAATATCTTGTCTCTTCTTACCACTTAAAATATATTTTTTCTATTTTATGCAGAATAAAACTCTTATTGGAATAGATGCATTTTTGAATGAAAACCTCTTAACTGCAATAGAAATAAGCAGTCCTTCTGAGGTAAGATGTTTTTTCAACTTTACCATATTGAACACATCTTCCAGGCTAAGATTTTCAAAGCATCAAATTGAGTGCAATATTGAAATACTATTTGTATTGTAAAACATTTACCTCAAGTCCTTAAAACTTTTTTAAAAGCTTAAACCAGTATATTAAAATAGATGGAATTTTACTATACTGAAAATTTAGGATTTAATCTGGTTTCCAGAGTTTCTAAAAGTTAAATATCAGTTAGCCTGAAAGAAGAATCATGTGGTTACAAAAAAAAAGCTTAGCACTTCAGTATGTAGTGAGCAGGCTACCTGCCTTCCTTGCTTAGTGCTGCAATAAATATCTTACACCTGGAAACTTAACCAGAAAACATAGTCCATGTTAGTCCTAGTGTAATGGAAAAAATACAATTAATTTTTAAAAAAGAAAAATACTGTGTCGTCTGTTCTCAACTTGCCTAGTGTTGCTCTGTGCTTCTATATGTACAACGTAGTTTGTATGAGTTCTAGCTACATTTAGAAAGCCTCTACATTCCTTTGGGATAAAAGTAGATTATGTATTTTGGTGAATTTTATAACAAAATATTTAACTTTAAAATTAGTGCATGTGTTTGAATATCATGTGTCTTCCATCAGTGCATGTATTTTTTCCCCATTTGTTTTGTGGGTTTTTTTTTTCCCTGTGCATATCTCCAATACTTAAAACAAAAGAGAATATTTAACTATTTGTATTTCCCTGCTGTTCTTTTGAAAGGATCTCCAGAGTTCCTTTCCCCTGTCAGCTGGCCCAAGCAGCCCTACTGGTGACAAGCTCAGGAGTGCACGTCAGTCAGCTCGGTAGGTGGTTGTATGAAATGCCAGAGGTGGTTGGTGTCTGTGGCTTTCTCTTACAGCTAATCTTTGTACATTGTCCTAGGTAGTTTTGAGGTAATGAGAAACCGTTTTCTGTTTAATCCAGAAATTACCTATTTGCAACTGAGAATTTAGAGTGGTAGACAAAACTTGTGTTTGAGTAACTCACTGCTTGTATCATGTGGTCTCACCAGCCCAAAGCAGGATTTGTTATCGTCAAAAATACATTTGCCCCAAGACAGAACCCAGTATCATACTTGAGATCTTGTTTTCAGCTATTATACATTATTAAGGGAACATATTGAACAATTGAATGTCATGATGGAAAATGTAATAAAAATCTTCACAGTAAAATTTTCTCTTTTCAGATCTGTAGAATTGACAGCAAAGCTTCCTTTCATTGCAACAGCTAATGCAAAGCAGCAAGGTAGCCCTTCTCTGGGCAAAGCATCAAATTCTTACAAGCGTACCACTAATTTGTCAGAGGAGGTGAATTCAGATCAAGTCAAGTTTGCATCACTCTTGTCTCCTGGTACAAATAATCAAAAGTTCATTGAAACAGAACCAATGGTTGAGAAGAACAGATTTTTGAAAGGTATGAT
This sequence comes from Hypocryptadius cinnamomeus, assembly GCA_013400635.1. Taxonomy (NCBI): domain Eukaryota; kingdom Metazoa; phylum Chordata; class Aves; order Passeriformes; family Zosteropidae; genus Hypocryptadius; species Hypocryptadius cinnamomeus. The sequence continues at coordinate 16,546 of VYZP01046680.1, read as the reverse complement.
GTATTTCTGTGTAAGTGATTTATTTTTCATGCTCTCTGAGATTTAGTATTTAATAATTCATTACTCAGTGTGCAGTACAGAAGGTATAGTAAGATTTGTAAACTGTAATAAACTAGTGAAAAATAAATGCTCATCCATAAGTATAGGTGTCCTGATAATAATTTATAGACTAATACTCGTTGAAATTTCATAGCTAAGATAACCAAATAATAGCTCAAGTAGTTATAGAAAAATAGTTTTATTTATGTCCAATTTCAAAAGTCCAACTTCAGTAAATTATGAAATTAGCTTCAGTTTACTAAATTTTTAAGGACCAACCATAGAACGTGTGCAGTCAGTTTAAAAATAATAAGTATAATTTTCCATACTTCTAGTTCAGCCTTCAGTAGTTTTATGCAGATAACTACACTCCATTCTTCTTTTCCCCAAGCTGCTGAAATATTTCTCTTTGCAGAAAATCAACCGTGTGCAGAATTAAGTTGCAATAGTGCCTTCCTGACTCATGGAAAAAATACGCAATCCTTAGAACAGTCTGAGGAGCCTACAGAACAATATCATGGTAGTTTATTGCCATCCTATGAAAATGTGACTGAAAGAAAGAAAAATGCAGTACTTTCTAAGTCAAAAACTCAACCTAATATAAAGGATTTTGATAAAAAATGTAGGTCATTGAGTCTGCCTCATCATATCATCAACTGTAGCAGCAACACCAATGATAGGAATTTGCAGGAAGGTTTAAGTGACTTGTCTTGCCTTATTCTTTCACCTCTTAAATTTAACAGTGAAAGTGAGACAGATTTTAACAAGCTGCTTTTTGCTGACAAGATGAAGCCTGAAGAAACTGTTTATGATGCTGATATGGAGTTGACTGCCAGTGATGCAAGTGAACTACTCACAGTTACAGCAAAAGGCAATTATAAATTGCACCAAAATAAAATTAATAATGCCAATTCTGACAAAATATTACCAAATTTCAGAAAAGTAAGATATTCTAAGAAGGATAAAGAAAAAATTAAAAGCAAGACTGAAGTCCATTCAAATTTGCAGGCAGAAGAACAGCTCTCTAGGGCTGACAATAGTGAAACTTCAGAAACTACTGATTCACAAACTCAGCTATTCCAAAGTCAGACAGAAGAGCTACCTACAGGAAATTCTGTAGAGCAACAGAGTAGAGCAAGTAAAGCTAAGGATGACAGGAAGACATACCAGGTTAATGTAATGAATCCAAGAAAACAAGAGACAAATAAAGGAACTTTCTCAGAAATGTTTGGAGAAGGGGAAAGCAGAATACAAGAAACAGACTCATGCTCATCTGTTAACAAGATCCCACCAGAAGTTTATTGTGCTGAAAATTTACCATTCCAAGATAATATTTCTGATTTATTGGCTTTACAGGAGGGCTTTCTGAATACAAGTGAGAAAGATAACAAACCAACAATAAAGAGGAAGACTTCACAAAACCTTTCCAAAGCAAACACAGAAAAATCCTGTAGAGAGGAAAATGGCCAGTATGGAGAATATATTTCAAAAAAATCTCAAACAGACATAAACCAATGTGACAGCAGCAAGAGAAAACAAGACCAAAAGAATATTATACAGAGAAAAAACAACAAAAAAAGTAGTTACAGACAAGGTAGAGAAACTGAAAGTGATAGCCCTCCTAAAGTTAGTCAGAAAGTCGACCAGAAGAGCAGCCATTTTTCACCAGGCAGATTGAAGCGTACATTGGCAAAGGCCAGCTGGAAAGCATATGTAATACCAAAGGAAAATCTTACACGGTTCTCAGTTTGTAAAAATGAAGAATTAAAAAATAAGAATTCATTGCTTGCAGAGGCTAGAAAGAAAGTAAATGTAACTCAGCAAATGCAAGTAGCTTTAGTTACTCAGAATGGTGTAGCTCTGAATAAACCACAAGCTAAAGAACAGGTTGATGACGATGCTAACAGGTTAAAGAAGATAGATTCCTCAGCAGTGGCAAGTAAAACCTCCCACATAAGTAATTTTCCTGATAAGCATGTAAAGCAGAAACAGAGGTTTAGTTCTGATATTACTGAGACCAGACAAGAAAAAAGTTATTTCAGGCATATTGCTCAGGGGGGTCAGAATGTTTTGGATGACCAGGAAGTCCCTCATGAAATGAATTCCTTAGTGAGTAAGTTGAAGCCTGTGATTGAAGTTGAATGCTGTAAGAATATGCCATTTAAGGCAGATAGCTCTTCCCAGGAAGGTCTTTCCAATGTGGAGCTCCCAGCTCTTGATAACCACAGTGCTTCCATCAACTTTTCTACACTGAAAAGCTCTGAAACCCACAGGCAAAATGATCGTAATGAAGCACTGGATGCTGAAAAAGCAGAACAAAATATGGATCATATTTCTAAACAGAGTAACAAAAATACTCTGACACCTTGTCATGGTAAGTGTGTGGGCTAGAAAAAGCAAGGCATTTTGAATTAGATAGTGCCTGAAATAGTGGTAATATGTCTTCTGTTAATTCTGTCCTCTCATTGCTTGTTAAGAGCAGATAAAACAGGAGTGGAAAAGGGTAAGAATGAAAATCACCAAAATCTTCTATATCACGTATCAGTTACAATATCTTTTTAAATTCTGGTGACTAATATCCTTGTTACTTTTCAACATATCCCAATATGATGCTTAGTAGGGCAGCTATAAGTAGTCTGCATTCTTGAGAAGCAATTTTAGTTAAAGCATGTATTCCTTTTTTGAAGAATTCCATTACATTCAAAAAGCTGGGGATTGAAAGATAAAATACTTTGAGCTTTTATCCAAGAGAAACAAGACAGGACTACACTGTTCCCTTCTTAAATGGAAAATATATCTAGACTTAAAGATTTCATTTTTGTTTCTTTAGAAACACTGCAACTCAACCGGAATTCCGATATCTAAAAGAACGTATATTGAGTATGTTTTTATATAACCTGCCCATGTGGCAACTTTGATGTGACAATCTCTTTTTTAACATAAGATACATTAAGAACATAAGAAAACTTCAATGTAGTGTGAAGATAGGTTTAAATTCTTCTATAATAAATGCAGTTATTATAATGCAATGTAATGGAGTTAATACAATGCAGTTGTGCTGAGTATCTTTAGTGTAGGAGCAGTAATCAATGTACCTGGATTAAGAAACACATATCAAAAATAATTACTAAGTGAAGTTTACATAATGATTCAGGAAATATTTAAAATGAAGCATATAAACTGTTGTATTTACAGGGAGAAAAGCTTTCCAAGAACTGACAAATACTAGTATACAATTTCACACTTCTGTACCTAAATCCCCCCATACTTTAGAAGACTCAGCAGCACCACTGAGACGAGGCAGACCCACTATTTGCTACAAGGAACCCAGTCTTATCAGGTAGGTACACAAGATTGGGGCTTTTGTTCTTGACTTTTGCATACCTGCAAAACTGCACTCAGTAAGGATTGGTTATTAAACCCCCGAATAAACAGTTGAGCTGTCACAGATCTCTGTTGCAAAGATACTTCAGTGTTGATATAAGGCTTCTCCAGTTAGTGTGGCAGAATTTCCAAGTGCCAAAGTTAGACAACAATAGTGTTCAAATTCTAAAAGATAGTTTGGACTAATAGAAAATAATAGTGATTCTTAATGTTTATCATGATATAAACCCCTTTATACATGAATAATTATGAATGTCATACTTAAAGGTAAATTATACCATAATAATGTCCTTGTAATCTTGTCAAATGGAAAGAAAATTTATGTACTAATATTATATAATTCAGTAGTTTTAATTTAACTAGCTGTATGTAATATAAAAATCATTTAAGATATATTAATTTGATAGTTGGTTATATTGGATATATTATTTTATAATTAATTTGCCTCTTATTATTCTTAGCAAATTTAGTGGCACAGGATTTTCTAGATTATTAAAAGACAAGACATAAATTGTGAAACAACTTCTGAAATTTAAAAGGGGATTTGAAACCCAAACTTCCATTAAGAAAACTAATATATTTGCCCTTACATAAATAGATCTAAATATAAACAGACCTTTAAGTTCACTACTTCTGAAAATAGTCTGTGGGATTTTTGACAGAAAGTTGTTGAGGTTTTTCTGTTTGGTTTGGATTTTTTTAAAGTATAATATTAACTTAAGGAACAGTTCCACTGTGTTGAGTGTGTGTTAGTAGGATGTGTATTCATGAGGTAAAGACAGTAGAAAGGCTTCCCTGGAACAGGGGAGACAGTGAAAGGATTACAGAAACTTGCTTTATGACAAAGGTATAAAAAGCTTTTTTTTCTGACAATACTGTGGCAGGAGAAGAAGATAAATGCACAAAATGAAAAAAAACCAGAGCACTGTTCTCATACAACCTCAAAATATTTTTTACTTCTGTAAGTAAGCTAACAATTGAAGCAGTGAGACTGAGGAAAAGTAGGATCTAAAAGTAATGTAGGAAGTCTTCACTTTACCACTTGCAATTCATAAATATTTATGCCAAATAACTTATAAAAAAAATTGGAAAGGGATTAGAGTCACACTTTTATTAATTGACTTATATGTGTCACACTTTTATTAATTGACTTATATGCTAAAATTCTGTAATATTATATACTGACACATTGCCACTCTTTTACCCCAAAATGGTAAGGTTCTGTATTTCTGAGAAATGGTAACTAATAACAGAAAAAAATGTTGATGTCAATCAAGATTTTAGATTATTGTCTCCTATTTATATTTTAGTTAGATTTACACTGTTCTGAATGGGTGCTGTTAAGTGTTTGGTTTAAAGTTTTGAATTTTGTTTTATAGAAATATCACATCCTAATATGATAGAGGTCACATATTTCTAGCATTATTTTGCTAGAAATTGTTTTGCTAGAAAGCAGTAGTGTCTTGCTTTTTCAGACATACATTAACGCTATTTACCATTTGAATTATTATGATTACATTACTATAGTTGCACATGTGCTTGATGATATTCATACCTGGTGTCTTTTACTTCTTTTCTTTACAGCAAATTAAGGAGAGGGGATCGATTTACAGATACACAATTCCTCAATTCCCCAGTCTACAAAGTAAAAAATAAAGGAAATTTTAAAAGCAAATCAAAATTTTATTGAGGAAGAGAGAATTGCCTTTATGGACAATACTTCTAAAATGGGTACAATTGTTTATGTATATATGTATATGTTTAGCAATATAGAGTGTTTGTTGTTCTTTGACTAGTAAAGATCTTCCACAGTGAAATTTTCTGGAGAAGAACGTCTATAAAAGGGGCACAGAATACTTTACTGAGGAAAGCATATACAGGTTAGGCTCACTCCTGTTTTGCATTTCTGGTCAGTAATTTATAATCTGTTCAAATGGTTTGTAGCACTTCTTAAATTGTTAGAAAATATATGTTTTAATGAGAAATAAAAATAAACCAGCTTTGGGAATTGTACTGTGAGTTTTTCATGTTTATTTTGAGTGGAACCATTTCTCAGTGCTAGCTGGAACAGATACACACATGCCAAATTTTTATGAATTTATTGAAATAGATGGAGATATTGTTTTTTTGATATTTGACTTTTGGATTTGACAGAATCCCACTGAGATTTGAGGAAGGAAATCTCATTGAGACATAATGGAGGGAAGTCAAGTGCCCACAGTATGTGCCAGAGGCAGCAAGGAAGAAAAAAGCACTGCAATAGGAATTCAGTAGCAAATAGGATCTAGAGAAAGCAACACCTTGAGTTTGCAATTGAGAATGCCAGTGTGACAAGTAATACAATAATGTCGTACCATTCAGCTTTCAGGTTTTTGTACTGCTTCCCCTTTGCATTCTGTAATGTGCTGTCAGCTGACAGTTTTCTGGCAGTATCTGATTTGTAGATGCTACCAGAGGCTCACTACCCACATGACTTTTACAGATTACAATAGATAAGATTCAGGTTAATTTTGCAACAGAGAGGCATTTTTGATGAGGTAGAAATGAATTAACTTATTTTGATTATAGATGGTGGTTCTTCATGCATATGCAGTAGATGTTACTAGTTTACACAGGCTTAAAAATTGATCAAACGCATTAATGGAAGAAACATCTATGAGGAATTACCAGAAACACCATTTCTGGCACAGGCTGTTCCTGAATTGCAAATTTTTGAAGGCTGGAAGATGATTCTGGAGAAGCCTTAACTATGCCTTTGACCAATTTTTGTACCTTTTCCAAGGACATTCTCTGCTGACACTTTTAGAGACCAGTTCATTGGTTAGCTTGACCTTTTGTCTAAAACAGCATGTCTCTTTTTAAGAGGTGTAACTGATATTCTTAAATTTATAATGTATTCTTTAAAAATATATTCTTAAAATACAATATATTATTTAAAAAATTATAACATATTCTTTAAAACATTCTTTTAAATGTACTCTTTGTACTTCGTTGTAGATTACACTGTAAGCTGGGAGCTGATGGAGAAAATAGTCCTTTAACACATGTTGAAGACAAGAAGGTGGTTGGGAGTAGCTGGCATTGATTTGCAATCAGGAAATCCAACTAGCTTGGTGGGTGAGGGCAGAGCACTAGATGTTTGTCTCAATTACAGTAGGGCTTTTGACATTTTCTCTGATAACATTCCACAGACAAACTGATGAAGTATGGATTTGTTAAGGGCACAGTGAGGCGAGTTGAAAAGCTGGAAGGTTGTGATTAGTGCCAAATGGTCAAGCTGGAGGCAAAACATTAGAGCTCCTTAGGGTTTCACACTGCTGCCTGCAGTGATTAACACGTTCACTAACAATCTGTATGAGCCTACACACAAGTCTGCAGTTGGAAGGAGTGGCTGAAATACCCCATGGTTCTGTCACCATTCAGAGGGATCTGGTCAGGCTGGAGAAATACGCTGAGAGGAATCTCAAGTTCAATAGGAGGAACCTATGTCCTTCTCCGGTGAGTTGCCAGAATTTCAACTGTGTATTTTGACAGAAAAGGGACTCATACATATCAAAACACACTCCTGGATATAACTTTTCAGGTTATTTTCAGTGTCCATTCTAGGTGTAAGTCTGGAACTATAACCATAAACACCAAGAGGTGTAAATATATTATTTACAAACACTTAAGTAATACCACAACTATTTTCTGCTGTGGTTATTTTATTATGGTCTGTAGCCCCAAGGTAGCTTCCTCAAGATCCTGTAGGACTTCCCATGTATGAATTTAGAGTTAAATGTATCACTAGTGAGGTAGTTTACAAAGGGGACATTTATTCCCTAAACAGAGAGTTGTCTAGCTGTGGTTACCAGTTGCAAAGATCATGTAAAGATTGTAAATATACAGCAGTAAGTAGAGCAAGGTGTTTTCATATAGAACCTTGCCATACAAATAGAGTATTCAATCAGGATGAAAATTCTTCCAATAAAAAACTTACCTCATCACCCAGGCAATGTCATCTGCACTGCAAAACAGCTGTTAACATTATCTGGGAAGTTTCATCAGACAGACTTTATTCTTTACATGCTGTGCATGTCACCCCATTAGCAAGACTATTATGAAGAGGTGCAGAAATGGTTGGGAAGATAGATTCTATCCTTTTTCAATGTTATTTTTTATAAAGAAGTACACATAGAAATTATTAAGCATTTTCCTTGGTTTTTATTACCAAATTTGTAATTAATTTATTTTATTTTTAATTGAAATGTTCTTGCTAGCTTCCACTATTTATCAACATCAGCAGCTGTGTCATTAGAAACCCTCAAGAAATACCTGTTAAAACTTGTGTTCCCAGTGCTGGCACTGCAGAAGCAAAGCACAATGGTTTTTTAAATGGTTGTTTCTCTCTGCTGCCTGTGGTTTGAAAGCTAGAAACAGAGGCACATGCTTTATCTTCTCAGAAAATAAATAATCGCTTTGAGGATGGGCTTAATTATTTTTTCAGTGAAGGTCTTGTTGTTCCACAGAGCCTCAGGTGTTACCAGCTAGACTGCTAGGGTGTCCCAAATACAAGCATGTAATTTTCAATAAAAGTAAAAGGCCCAGGGCTTTATGCCTTCATTTCTTCCATTCCTTTAGTATAGATATCCTTCCAAGTAAAAAAGGATAAAGAAAGTGGCCTGAAGATCACAGAAGTTATTTGAAGTAACTGTAAAATCATATTATTGCTACTGCCCTTCTTTGCTTGTTTTCTCCATCCTCACTGTTGTTGCTCAAATTGAAGTTCAATAATAGAACACAGAGAAAACTCACTTTGTTATTTCCTAGGTTGCATTTCTTTTTATTGTTACACAAAATGGTCACATAAAAGCAGCATAGAGAATGTTGCATTGTCTCTGAATCTTCACTATGTGCTTGTTTTACCAGGTCATTTGATAAATTAGAAACTCTTTCCAGAAAAATGATGCAAAAGCAGCTCATGATTTTTGGCATAAAAATCAATTTGTAGCCATCACCAGGAATTAGGATAATTTTGCTGAGGATAAGGTAATTTGAACTTTTTTTTTTTAGCTTTAAAGTTGCTTTTTCTCATGTTTACGCAATCTAATTGAAATTTTGTAGGAAATTAATTCCATATATTTTGATTATACAAAAAGAGGAAAGTATTTTTTCTATGAAACCTTTCCTGCACAAGTAGCCCTTACAAATGGTTATGATATCTGGACCTTACTACTGATTATTTTGTGAATGTAAATATAACCAAAAATCCCATTGGCCTCACGATCACTACATTGCTGGGTTTTATCTCAATTTAAAATTACTCTTGGTGATTTTATTATAAGAGCCTGAAAACAGCACACAGTGTTAATGCTGCCGTTTTGCTCTGCAGGAGCACCTGTGTCCTTTAAGAAAGTGGGAGGTATGGCTCAGCTTTCCAACACTTTAATAACACCTCAGAAGGCTGAAGTAAATAAATATTTGTAGTCAGCGCAGTGACCGTGTTACCGCAGGGCTCGGCCCCGCTCTCCGCGCCCGCCCGGCTGTGCCGCGGCCCCGCCCGGCATTCCGAGGCGCGTCCCGCTGCAAAGGTTCCCTGCTGCTCCCGGTTCCGGGCTGCGAACGATGGCTCTGCAAGGGGCCGCGGCGGCTGAGGAGCTCGTTTTCTTTGTAAATGGAAGGAAGGTAAGTATAGCCCGGAGAGAGAGGGGCTGCTGTGCCTGAAGGAGGCCCGAAGGGCACAGATTTGGCTTTCTCAAACTTACGAGTGTAACCGAATCCTCACACAAACCTCCAGAAGAAGGTTGGATGATTGCGTTCCATTTTGGCTAGCTCTGCTGTGTTTGGGAGAAAAACTGTGTTAAAGTGAAACACACATTCAGCTGGGTATCAAACTTGGCTGGTAAGCAAACCCCTTTTTTCATTTGGATGTCTGGCTTCTCATCTTTGATGGTGTCAGGTTTTCAGAGGCACAACTGAAAGCAAGACTTTAGTGCCCAAATTTGGACTATTGAGCATAAAGATAATATTGCAAGGAGTGGTTGTTGATCCAAAGCAAGTGTAAGGAGCTACCTGATTCTAAGTGATCAAATAAGAAATACTGTACTCAGTCAAGAATGTGGGGATTTCAGTTGCTCTCTGTTGTCAGTTTCTTACAGCAAGTGAAGGTTAATATAAATAAAACTAGAAAAGAAATTGCCACTGCCAATAGCCTTACAGACTTCCTGTAATGTTTATTCCACTATGTCAGAGTGCCAGGGAGACCTTAAAATCTGCAAATCTTTAGTTAGTTCTTTATGCTGTCTTTAAAGTTCTGCATTTTTATTTCTAGTGTGGCCAAAGGTCAGTTCCCTCAGTATAACATTTCACTGAGCAGCTGTTATTTTTAGTACTTGCATGGTGCAAGTTCTGGCAGTCTATGTGTGTGGAAAGGAATTTCCAGAAGGAGCCCAAACTCTCCTGTGGTGTTTGGCAATTAGTGTAGTTCTATGGAGAAGGATTCTCTTCTGGCTTTGTGTGAATATATCTGTGCCCTGAATTTTGAAAGGCCTTGGTTTCTTTATAAAACCTTGTTTTTACTTTCTTGCTGTAGATAACAGAGAAAAATGCTGATCCTGAACAAATGCTCTTGGCTTATCTGCGAAAGAAGCGTATCCTTTTCTTGTCTGTTCCCTAAAGTCACTCGTGAAAGCCTTATTCAAGTAAAATTCTAAGAAATTTTAGTTCAATGTTTAACTACCAGATTAAGGAAGTTGTGATTCCTTTACAATAGATAACTGCACTAAATGATGTCTCTTTCTTAATCCAAATATTCTTCAGTTGAGCTGCTGTATTTTTAGCCTGGTTTTTAAACACACAAATTATGCCATCAGGCACAATGAATATGTGTCTATCTGTGTTCCTCCCCTCCCACCCCATAAAGAGGTCTAAAAACCTAGGGGTCACTAGCTTGACAGAATAAAGGTCCCCAAGCTTTGTAGTAGTCTCTCTCCTGGTAAAGGGGAGATCTTGTGATGAGAACCTGAACCTGATGGAATTTTGAGGCGCAAAAAGGCATCTTCTTTTTGGTGGCTTTGGGACATTAAAATAGCTGTTTGTTGATTCACAGTTTTAGACTGGCCACTGTTCCAGATTCCCAGAAATGAGCACTTCTTTCAGAAGTGTGATCCTTCAGATGAGATGCAAGGCAAATATCCTGACTATAAATGGGCCTTCTGGAAGAAACTGGGGAATTGGTTTTAGTGTTCTACTGGAATTCCAGATGTATAGCTGGTTTGCCCATTACATATTTCTTCCTTTTGAATTTTCACTTGGAGAAGTATTTTTCACTTCCCTTTTCTGTTCAACTTACTCCTCTTCCGAAATAAATTATAATCAATTTTTCTGTTTTCTTGAGAAGAGGATTTTGGTCATGTAATTACTTAGCTTCCATCTTGCTTTCACTGAAAATTTTATTCCAATATAGAAAGGAGTCCAGTACCTATTCTGATACCAAACAAATTCTGTATTCCTTAGGGGTTTAGAAAAAAAAGGTGGTCTCAAGCCTTTGAGTAGAATAAAGCCCAGAATGGAACCAGGTAATTTTTTTCCCTAATGACAGCATTTTTCAGTCTATCTTACAGGAACTAAGTATGGCTGTGGAGGAGGTGGCTGTGGTGCTTGCACAGTGATGATATCAACTTATGAGCCAGCTTCAAAGAAGATACGGTATCCTCAACAGAATATTTTGAAACCTGTGGAATATTTTATGATTGTTGATACCATTTCCAGATATGAAACCTTTAAAAAAAAGAGTTCCAGAACTTGTACTTAATAGTAAAAGTATCTAGACGAAGGGTCACTTTAATCCAAAAGGAGAATGCTGTAAAAATTGCTTTTGATTCAGCTGTATTGTAAATTTGCTGAACTATCATACTCAAATGCTTTATTTACTTATAAATACTGATTGCCTCTGCAAGAGGTTGTAGGAGGCATTAATTTAAGACCGTTTGGCTTGACCACTGGACTGTGGCTTCTACCTGCAGCTCTGTATGGTGGTTTGAGTGCAGCTGGTAACTGAGGACCATACAGTTGCTCACTCACTCCCCCCAGCAGGATGGGGCAGAGAATCAGAATGGTAAAGGAGGAATCTCATGGGTTGAGAAAAGACAGTTTAATAGATAAACAAAAGCTGCTTGTGCCAACAGAGCAAAGTAGGCAATTTACTCACTACTTTCCATTATCAGGCAGATGTCCAGCCACTGCTGGGACACCATCATCTGTGATGGTTACTTGGGAAGACAAACACAATCACTTCAAAACTTCCACCCTTTCTTCTTCTTCCCTTGACTCTTTCTGCTGCCATATGACATGGAATATGACTTTGGTCATTTTGGGTCAGCTGTCTCAGCTGTGTCTCATCTCAGTTTCTTGTGTCCCTCAGCCTCCTCATTGGTGGGCTGGGATGAGAGGCAGAAAAGACCTTGACTCTGTGTAAGCCCTGCTCTGCAGTAACTAAACACCCCTGTGTTATCAGCACCGTTTCCAGCACAAATCCAAAACACAGCTTCACGCTGGCTACTGTGAAGATATCTATCCCAACCAGACCATTATACTGCCATACAATTGGTGGGAAGGTAGGGTAGGCAGAAGTGTGAGTCTTACCAGCCCTTTAATACTGAACTCCGTCTGTTCCACCCCACCCACAGAAAGAAAGATTTTGAAACTCAAACCCAGATTTTGAGTCATTAAGCTAAAAACTGGAATAAATTGCTTTTAAGTTGAGAAAACTCCAATCAAATTTTTAAATGGTTACATGTCATTGTACACTGAAGTGTTTATTGGGTGGGGGAAAAAAACATTCCAGTTGTCCTTTTGTACAGTTACATTACATTGGAATGCAACACAAATGAAAATGTTTAAAGTTAATGAAAGAGGTAAAATTAGAGCAGACTACTGAAAAAAATACAAAAATACAAATTTTCAGCTGTATTGAAAAAACAAACATTTTTATTGAAATTATTAAATGCTTTGAAGAATTTTCATTTTGGTGTGTTGTTCTGTAGGTACACAGTTTGTGGTAATTGGGAGTGGGGCTGGCCCAGCCTCATCCCCAATGGGCTACAGCTGTGTAGGTCAGGTGAGCAGCATTGACAGCAATGAGCCATGGAGTGCCCAGGTGCACTGACCAACCACCAAAGGGAGCAGAGGGCACACAGGTGCAATGCATCAGCATGAGGGGTATAAAAGGCTGGGCTAAAGAACGAGAAGGGCAGACACTTGCAGCCTTCTGAAGTGATGTGATGTTACTCTCTATGGGCAGACACCTGAAGCCTTCTGGAGTGGTATGGTATTACTCTGTATGTGTTGAAGCTTTCTGGAATTGTGTGATGATACTGCGTGTATGGTGGCCTTCTCAACTGCAACGTATGCTGTGGCTTATACTGCAACATTGTTCCTATTTAGGAACAATGATGTTTATTTTATATCAGAATTTCCTTTGGATCAGAATTTTGATTATAAATTTGCAGCAGTAATTCTTTACTCCCTTCCAATGACTACACCAATTTTCCTTTCCCTATCTTCCTCCTTCAAAATGCAGTTGATGGATTCCTTGTGAGCAAGAGAGACAAGAGGGCAATTAGAAAAGACTGAGGTATTAAGGAAGATGTAAATTCTATGGAATTGTCCTCACAGATATGCTTTTATATGGGGGACAAGAGACATAGCTAGAAAGTGATCCCTTCTCATTCCAAATGTTACTAGTGGCTGCTTTGTAAGTATGAACTGTGTCTTGATTGACTGAAAAATAATACTCAGACTTGTTTGTTAAAATAATATTCATGTTCTTTATTCTCCTTTATGTTCCAAAGACACTATTCAGCCAATGCATGTTTGCTTCCCATTTGCTCCTTGTATGGTGCAGCAGTGACTACAGTGGAAGGTATTGGAAGTACAAAAACCAGGATTCATCCAGTTCAGGTGAGAGTGCAGCATCACTGTATAGGAAGATTACTGTTTTCTTTTTTGGATGGAATGGCTTTAGTGACAGTGCTTTTAGGGCATAGGAATTTTATAAGGTGGTTGTTTTCCCTGCTAAGTGACAGCAGAGGGCAGCATCGTTTTCTGGTGGTTGATTGATCAAGGCTGATGACATGGCTCATGATGGATCTTACTTTAATATTGACAGTCTGATCAAGTAGTTGGTATGTAGTGATTGTTGGAGTGGGTCAGTCTTTGCTCTCTTTGGGCTAATGACACATCTTGGACAATGTCCCTTTGGCTCATGTTTTAGTATAAGTGCAAAAATACAGAAGCCTGCTGAAGGTTAATTAGCTTCTTTAGTAAGATGTGCATGAACATCACACCCAAAATCATTATTTTTGTTTGATATTGCTTTAAGTGTTTTACTTTAAAAGTCTGATTTATTACAAAGGCAACATTTTGTAGGGCATCTCCCATTTAAGAGAGCATTCATTAGAATGGAGATGAGCGCTGGAAGGAGTGTTGTTTGTGGTATTTAATTTCAGGAAAGACTTGCCAAGTGCCATGGCTCCCAGTGCGGTTTCTGCACACCTGGAATGGTGATGTCCATATACACTTTGCTAAGAAACCACCCAGAACCAACTTCGGAGCAGATGATTGCTGCTCTGGCTGGTAAATATTGCCACTTTTTAGTTTGCAGCTGTGTTCCTGAAGCATTTCTTCAGGTGCTTGTCTAAGTGAGTTCTTGTCTGTGTGAGTATACATGTCTGCATGCATGGAGGATGTACTTTTACAAACTGTGCTTCCTAGAAGAGTTGCTACTGGATGGAGACCTTGTATTCCCTGTCATTCTTTTATCCTGGAAAATGAAACACAGAGCTGTGGATTGTTTCAGGTGTTCAGAACATCCGGTATGTGTCTTTTGAGGTGCTTAAAATCAGATGTGCAAAAATTATGTCATATTGGAGAAGCAGCTGCATCTGAGCATCTCCAAGGTCCCTTTATATCTGGTGTTGAGAATGTCATAAGCCTTGCAGGACAGGCCCTTTGCAGTAGGATTAAAACAGATGAGGCAGAGATGCAGACTATCTTCAGTAAGGGGAAAGTGTGAGCATTTATTGTAGGTGAAATAGCCTTCTGTCATCTGTTGTGCTCTAGAGTCACAGTGGAGCCAAAGACATTTCCTGTTCCTGTGTGGTGAGCTTAGAGGTGTAATGTTGGCTTCCTTCACCTCTAGAAAAAAGTCAGGGGAAAAGAGAACAACATTTTGAGTGTGTGAAAAATACTGTACAATCTCTTATTCTCCTGCATACTGAGCTGGAGCCAGCATTCACTCTAGTGCAGATCTCAACTATTTCATACTCCCCTTGAAAGAACAGCATTTTTTGTCAGGAGCTGCAGGGTCCTAAGTTTTGTGACACTGTTCTGTTTTGTCTTTTTGAGAGCTAACACTTCTCCTTGAGCTTCAAAAACACAAGACTCACATAAAGACACAACATTCTAAAATCATGTCTTTAGAGCAAAGCTGTTTCTGACTGATTTCCTTCCTTCAGGGAACTTGTGCCGCTGTACTGGATACAGGCCAATCCTAGATGCCTGTAAAACCTTCTGTAAGGTAAGAAGTAGTGGTGATAGGAGTGCTGGATTGGGACCATCAGTGTATATGCATATACAAGCCATCAAGATTTTTGCTGGGATCATCCCTTCCCTCTGTTTAAAGATGTCATTCTGAGTAAATGGCCTAACCCATTAGAAAAACTGATAAACACAAGTGAGCATGGTGTCTAGCCTGGATTATGAAGAGTAATCTGAAATAACTCCCTGTGGTTTACTGTGGGTTGAATAAAAGCAGAATTTCAGTCCATATTCTTAGAATTTATCATGCAATGCAATGTGTCAGAAACCTACCAAGGAGAAATGAGAATGAACAGTTGGTAAAGGAAACAATACAGACCATCTACATCTGCTCTCACAATGTCAAAGGAATTCTACATAGTAGGAATTATTTTGTGTTAAGGATGTCAACATTTGATGACTTAAAATTATTTTTTAATATCATTCCTTTAACACTTAATCCTTCTAATTCAGCTTGTTATTAAACTTCCTCTAGAACTTTATTGAAATACAGAGTCACTGTTATCCTATGAGCTTTAACTCATTGCCATTCTGGGCAGTACTTCACTAATGGGATTTTCCTATTTTAGGAATCCATTTGTTGTCAAAGGAAAGCAAATGGAAAATGTTGCTTGGATCAGGAAGATAATTTGTTTGACAATGAAGAGAAGGTAAAGTTTTAAATATATTACTGACCCTACTTCAGTATAAAACTTAGAATATTGCATATAGTATTTGATAAATAAGATATTTTATTATTCCTCACAAGAAATGT
>VYZP01046679.1:0-33666 GCA_013400635.1 Hypocryptadius cinnamomeus | reverse complement strand
TGCAGATGTTCAAAGGGGAGGATTGCAGAGGCACAAGGTTACTCACAGCCACGAAGTGCACGGTGCAGCCCGTGACCCTGACCCCGGCCTGCAGCACCAGCTTGTGCGCGTGCGCTCCCTTGAAGGATGGCAGCAGGGATGGGTGGATGTTCAGGATTTTCCCTGGGAAAGCAGAGCTGAGGTTATTGACTTTTAGCACTTTTAGGCTGCTCAAAGGGTCATAACCAACAGAGGAACAAAATAATTTGTGAATAGGATTTTCCACAAGTTTTGAAGATGCCAGCAGCCAGCCAGCCCCAAGTGCTGCAGTGTCTTGTCTGAAATAGCAGAGTGCAGTTACAATTAATGGCTGAACCCATTTCCCCAGGGATTAATAATGACTAATTGGCTGATGTAGCTGTTCCTTCCCAAAGCACCTTGTCCTTCTTTGATCCCCAAATCCCTGAGGCTGGCAAAGCCCTGCCAGCCCATGGAGTGCCAGCTGTGCCCAGTGCCCACCTTGTCCCCAGCCCAGAGCACTCAGTGCCACCTCCAGGGGACACCTGCAGGGATGGGCACTGCAAAGCTCCCTGGGCAGCCCCTGCCAAGGCCTGAGCACCCTTTCCATGGGCAAATTCCTGCTGCTGTCCAAGCTGAGCCTGCCCTGGCCCAGCCTGAGGCCGTTCCCTCTGCTCCTGTCCCTGTTCCCTGGCAGCAGAGCCCGACCCCCCCGGCTGTCCCCTCCTGGCAGGGACTTGTGCAGAGCCACAAGGTCCCCCCTGAGCCTCCTTTGCTCCAGGGTTTCTATTACCATTATTTTATTTAATTCTTTCTGTGATCTCCATTCTACTCTTCTCTCTTCCTGGCAGCACCTTGGGGACTCCCTGCCCCTGGAGATCTGGGCAAGTTACAGGAAGCAAATGTCCCACCTGATGTCCAGCAATGTCTCAGATACACTTTATATCTAAATAAAACCCTTTTTAACAACAGCATCTCCCTCCCTGTGGCTTGAGCCCAAAAGGTTTCAGGGACAGTGGGCTGGAAACCCCACTCTGCTCCTCTGCCTCCATTTCCCATCAGAATGGGATGTGGGTTCCTGCTTGCTTGGGTTTCTTTGGTTCTGTTTTCACCTGTGCTTTGGTGACAGTCACAATTAACACTTTAACCTGTCCTTTGTTAACAGTCATAATTCACACTTCAGGGCTGTTAAGCAAGAAAGAGTTTCCTAACTCCTACTCGGTGTCTTTGTGACTGTGAGAGAAAGAAAAAGGAGCAGCTTTGACCAAAGCAGCAGCAGGAATTGATTCTTCCTGGGTAATTCTTGGGGGGGGGGGGGTCAGTGGCCAGGCATGGCCAGGACAGGGTCCTGCAGCTGGCCCAGCTCCCTGAGCTGAGCTCAATGTCTGAGCTCACATCTCGTGGTCCCAGCTCAGGTTTTCAAGCTCAATCCAGTTCTGGACATTTAAAAAATGAGTTTAACTCTTCTGTCTGGAAAAAGTCTTTCTCTCACACCAGTCATGCAGGTAAAGCAAATCCTGCACTGTGCAGGACAATGATCAGTGCTCTGTCCCTGAATCAGAAGGCACTAAAATCCTTTATTTGCACAAGATTCTGCACTAGAGGAAGTTCTGTTCTGTCCTCTACAGAGACTGTCTGCTCCAAACACATCCCTTGGAGTGAGAGATTCTGTCTCCTCCTGAGTGCACAGCAGAGGCATTTCCATCTCTAGGCCCTAAGTGGAGACAAACAAAACCAATTCACCTGACTGGCTTCACCTGACAGCTTCAAAACCACAGCAAGGCCTCTCAGGAGTGCCTGCTTTGCTCTACTGATTTTAAAGAGAGGTTTGAAAAGTAGTTCAGGTGTGAAATGTTCCTGGCACACCCAGGGGGACACAAAAGTCACCAAAGAGCAGTGAAAGCTGCATGGCACAGGCTGACCAGGCTGTGGCTGCTCTGGACAGCTTTAGGTAACCCTGGCCCCAAAGCAGCTGCTCTGTGTGCTCAGGACTCCTGGCAAACACAGGAGGAGAGAAAAGTAACAGCTGGGGAGGGAGAGCAGGCCCTGAAGGTGTCACCAGCCTCTCAAAGAGCTGGAAAACTAAAGGATGAGCAGAGTGGAGACACTGTGAACATTCTGAGCAAGCACGGCCTGGATCTGCCTGTGGAACACCCCAGCCATGGACTCAGGCAGCTCCTGGCATGTGGCCTGGGACTGGCCAGGGCTTGTTACCCAAAACTGCAAAATGCTGCCCAGTTTGGTGGTTTTACAAGGATCCAGAGCAGTTCCTCTGTCAGGGGAAGGAATCCTCAGTGGCTGGGTGCTTACCTCTGCCCTGCACCTCCTCTGTGCAGAGGCACGAAATCTTCACAGCCTTTAAAAAAATATTTTCTAAGAAATCAAGGACTAGCAGACCTGTGTTTGCCCTTGGCTTCCTTCAGCCTCTGCACAAGTGCACTGCCTTTCCCTCTCATCCTTTTCCTTACAAGATGGGAAGCGTTTCATTTCAGAGAATCCCAGGATGGGTGGGGTTGGAAGGGTACCTTGAAAATCACCATGTTTAATCTAGTGCCCTCTCTCTTTTTTCCTGGTGACAGCCTCTGAAAGGCCTTGGTGCACATGCACAGCCCCCCCAGCTGTGCTCACCTTCCCATTTCTTGACAAAAGGACCCGAGAGGATGCGCATGAACCCGGCCAGGCAGATCAGCTCCACCGAGAACTCCTCCAGGACTTTGTCCACGGCGCTGTCGAACTCCGTGCGGCTCTGGTACCTCGTGTGCTCAACCACCTGGGGCAGCCCAACACACAGGAATGTGGATGTGCTGGCAATTCCAGTAGGAAGAAAAGCTCCTCAATGCCCAGCTGACAGACAAGAGTGGAGCCTGTGCTCCTCCCCACACAGAGGGAGCATTGGAACAAACAAGTTTGGCCTGATAAGCCCATGGCTCTCAATCCCAGCACCTGGACACCATAGAACACCCTACAAATGCAGGGCTTTAAGCCATCCTGAAGTCTTCCAAAGATTCCACCCACTTTGAGGCCTCTGGCAGTCATAAGCAGTTGAATCTTGGCAAAAACTATACCAGAAAAGCTTGGAAAAAAGGCTGATCACAAACTCCTAAACCAGCCCCTACCCCATAATCATGGAATCTCAGAATGCCAGACTGGTTTGGGTGGGAAGAGGTTTTAAGGATCAACCAGTGCCACCCCTGCCATGGCAGGGACACCTCCCACTGTGCCAGGCTGCTCCCAGCCCCAGTGTCCAGCCTGGCCTTGGGCACTGCCAGGGATCCAGGGGCAGCCCCAGCTGCTCTGGGAATTCCATCCCAGCCCCTGCCCACCCTGCCAGGGAACAATTCCTCATTCCCAAGATCCCATCCAGCCCTGCCCTCTGGCACTGGGAGCCATTCCCTGGCTCCTGTCCCTCCAGGCCTTGTCCCCAGTCCCTCTGCAGCTCTCCTGGAGCCCCATGAGGCCCTGGCAGGGGCTCTGGAGCTTTCCCTTCTCCAGGTGAATACCCTCAGCTCTCCCATCCTGAGATGTGTGTTTTCCATCCAGGATATATCCCCTAATTTAAGCAGGAAGAAGGCAGCATTACCTAACTTAGAGCACCCAGTCTTCAATAGAAGCACTTGTTAAAGGCCACCAGAGTCACAGGGGTGGTTTGGGAAAAGCCAGGGCTGCTCAGGTGACAGGGACAGCAGGCACTGGGCACAGAGCCCAGCCCAGCCCTGGGCTGAACCAGCCTCTGCCCCTGTGCCTGTCCCACCCCTCCCTCCCCAGCTGAACCCCCAGGGCCATCTGCTCTCCCACACTGTTTTTTTTTTCCTGATAAAAACCTTGAGGTTGGCACTGGATGGGCTTTCAGGTCCTTTCCCAGCCAAGCCAGTCTGTGATTCTCTGTTTGTACATTTCCCTCGTGCCCTTTGTGTCCTCCCAAGGAGGAGCTGGAGCACCAGCACAGATCCCAGCACTATTAAAGGAGCAAAGCTCTGGGCCCCAATTTCCCTGTGTCTGTATTCAGCAGTGAACTGCGACTGTAAAAGGTTTCTAAGTGACAACAGATCATTTCAGATCTGCAACACAAAGGCAAGGCACACAAAATCCATGGAAGCTCAGGGAGCACTGGGAATGATTCCTGGAGAGCCTGAGGCAATACCCAGGCAGTCAGAGGAAGGCCCCTCTGAGTGTGATCTCTCTAGTCCATTCAAATGGACCAGGTAATTTTAAAATTAAATTCACATAAAATAGGTTGGTAATTCAGTGTCAGTGCCCTACAGTCAAACAACTGACAAAGTTTAAGCTGTAACTGAAAGTTTTATGCTGGTTTAATGTAACAACTGTCCCCAGAGCATCAGGATTGCTGGCAGGTACTTTGCCTCTAGGCACAAGTTCACAACAGACCAAAAAATAAAAGCCAAGGCTCCCTATCAGCCCATGGGCTACCCATAAAACTCATTAGCACCTTCCTGCTGGAGTCCCAGCCAATGGTGGCTAATTACAAAAAAGAAATGCTCACCCTTGTAGGAATCCCAGCTCTCTCAGCTTTCCTCAGCCCCTCCACACCAGGTTTGTTGGAGATAACCAGAACTATCTGTGCGTAGCTGGTGTCTTTCTTCGTGCTGTTGATGAGGGCTTCCAGGTTTGTGCCTGGGGGAGAGAAAATAATTCAGGGACACTGAGAATAAATAGAGGGAACAGCTGGATGAGGCCTTAAATAAGCAGCACTGTGGGGGAGACCAAACCAAACAGCTCTGATGAAACATTAATCCTTTTTTAATTGATTTGCTGGGAGCTGATTCAGACAGCTGAAGGCCTTTCCTGGCAGCTGCACTTGGAAACTGTAATTTATAGCACTGGATTGGTGGCCTTAGTGATTGGGAATACTGGAAATAGAATAGTCGGAGTGCCTACATGGCAAGAAGAAATTCTGATCTATCTGTGAAATGATGCTGCTGTTCCTACAGGGCACCGGAGTGGGAGCCTGAATGTGGACATGTGCAGAGGTTTGGGGATAAACTGAACACAGGTGCAATTCAGTTTGCAGCAGAGGTTAAAAGAGGTTTGTGACTGACATCAATCCAAGCACAACATCTCTCCTGCCTGCTAGAAGCCTACCAGAGTGCCCATGGAGAAATGCAGGGATTTTAAATCCAAGCTGAAGTTCCCTTCTCCACAGTCTGGATTCCACTGCAGCAAAGAGCAGAACTCACCTGTTCCAGAGATGAGGACAGCAACCTTCATTTTGCCTGTCTGGATCTTGCCCTGGATATGGCTCTGCACACACAGGGACCTGTTTGCTTGCAGGGCCCGATGGAGATTGAGGACTTTAACGTTGTCAGAGCCTGAGCAGGTACAAGGAAAAACCCAAAAACCATCAAAACAAAGTATCAGTAAAGGGAGAAACAAGAGAGAGGAGAGAAGCACCCATGGAAGAGATTAATGAACTGTCAGTTCAATACCCCCACAAAAAAGTCAGGGAGGTGCCAGTGAAGACGTTTGCACCTGATGAAGACTCACAAACAAGGGAATTCCCCTCTGCTTCTTCTTTCTGATTCTCTTCCCCCCAAGGGAAATCAAGCTGCAATTACCTTTTGGTAGGGACACCACTTTGCCGATGAGCCAGGCTGTCTCGTGTCCCTGGATGTCCCTGAGGACCTGCTGGGCCATCTCCTTCTGAACCACCAGCACTGCTCCAACCCCACAGTTGAAGGTCCGAGCCATCTCCTCCTCAGAGAGGTTCCCTTCCTTGTGGAGCCAGCAAAAGATTTCAGGGATCTTCCAGGTGAGAGCATCTGAAGAGAATTGAAAATACAGATCAAAAGTGGAAGTTGCTACCAATGGACTACAATTATTGGGGTATTAGGAGGCAAAATCTGTCACAAAAATCCCCCACTGCCCCAGTCCCAACCAAGTGAGGATGATTTACAGCAGCACAAAAATGCTTTTGGACAAGGCACTGGAAAGGAATTCCAAAGACAGGAAATTTCTTTCTTGTCATGTTCTCTTTTAAAATGGTTCTACCCCAATTTCTACAGATTTGTGGAATCACAGAATGGTTTGGGATGGGAGGGACCCCACAGCCCACCCAGTGCCACCCCTGCCATGGCAGGGACACCTCCCACTGTGCCAGGCTGCTCCCAGCCCCAGTGTCCAGCCTGGCCTTGGGCACTGCCAGGGATCCAGGGGCAGCCCCAGCTGCTCTGGGCACCCTGTGCCAGGGCCTGCCCACCCTGCCAGGGAACAATTCCTCATTCCCAGGATCCCATCCAGCCCTGCCCTCTGGCACTGGGAGCCATTCCCTGGCTCCTGTCCCTCCAGGCCTTGTCCCCAGTCCCTCTGCAGCTCTCCTGGAGCCCCTTCAGGCCCTGGCAGGGGCTCTGAGCTCTCCCTGGAGCCTTCTCCTCTCCAGGTGAGCACCCCCAGCTCTCCCAGCCTGGCTCCAGAGCAGAGGTGCATATACACATAAATATTTATCAGTGGGCAAGTGGAAAATTTATGTGCAGTTCTAGAGTTCAGAACTCACTATTAATTCCTTATTTTATTGTACAACCCCTTGAGCTCTCACAGCCTGTGCCACCATTTCCCTTTCCATGCCTCACCTTCCCCAGCAGTGAAACCCCTTTCCAGCACACCTGAGGGGGAGAGTGCTGAGGATTAATGAAGCCAAACAGCAGGAGCTGTCCCTGAGCTCACAACCACCTCTGAATGCTAATTGAAAACTTCATGAGTATCATTTAATTAGCAATATATAATTTCATAGGGAATTGCAAATGGTGCAGCTGACTTGGGATTGCTGGTAAGGTTGTTTGCTTTTTGCAAGAGTCCTAAGAAATCCAATCCCTAACACCACCAGGGGAGGGAATTCAATGGGGAGCAGTCTTTGCACCACAAAGAGTTTTGACTGGCTCTGGTTCAGGTACAAGGAAAAACTCAAACATTTCTAGAAGTCCAGCTCCTACAGCACAAATCAGCTGGTGTGGCCACAGGCTTCCACAGCAAGCCACATTAACATGAGGATTTTTCCACAGCTTTCCTTTTCTCTCACCTAAAACGACACCAAAGGACTCTGGGAGAACTCTGGGGATGTTTTCCAGCAGGCCCCCTCCAGTGATGTGGGCGTAGGCTTTGACGTGGCCCGAGCGCAGCACAGGCAGCAGGGTCTTGCTGTAGAGTTTGGTTGGGGTTAACAGGAGCTCTCCTGCCCAGGGGAGAGGGAAAAAACATGGAGAGAAATGGGAATCAATACAAAATGGGGGAAATATCAAAAGAGCAATTTGGATACTGATGAGCATTGTACTAGAGAGAAACACAAAGTTCTACCTTTTTAACTTTAGCCCACAATTAAGTATTTATCCCCCTCCCTTTGTTTCTTCCCTGCACACGTGAGTCACAAGAAAAGAAAAAGATGAAAACATGCTAAAGATGGAATGATTTTCTTTTTTTGGTGCCTGAGAAAAGTTTCAAAGGCCCAGACAAAATAACTGTGCCAGCTGTTGTGAAGCTCAGGAGAAAGCAGTACCCAGTGTCTGATCCCCGGAGACACCGACGCGGGAGGAGAAATCCAGGGAGGACTTCTCCACGATCTTCCTGACGAGGCTGAAACCGTTGCTGTGGACCCCAGAAGATGCCACCCCAATGACCACGTCCCCTTCAGTGATCCTGTCCAGCTGGGGCAGCATCTGCCCTCGCTCCACAGCCCCCACGGCAAAGCCGGCCAGGTCGTACTCGCCGGGGGGATACATCCCGGGCATCTCGGCTGTTTCTCCTCCTGGGGACCAAAAACACAGCAAAGAGGTGCTGAAAAAGCCTGGGTTTAATCACAGAATGCAGAATGCTTTGGGTGGGAAGGGATTTTAAAGCTCATCTCATTCCACCCTGGCAGGGACACCTCCCACTGTGCCAGGCTGCTCCAGCCCCAGTGTCCAGCCTGGCCTTGGGCACTGCCAGGGATCCAGGGCAGCCACAGCTGCTCTGGGTAAAATCCTGCCTTTTCCTCTCCTCTTCCCACTTTTTACTCCCTGCCCTGTGCTCCAGCTTCACCTGCTTTTTTCAGTCCTGGAGTTTCAGCTGTATTTAATAAGGGCTGGATCAAATGGAGGATGGAGAAGCCAAGAGACAAAATGGGGAGAAGTGCTTGGCCACCCAACACTTAAATCCACAGTTAATTGTGCAAAACCAGGCAAGAGATGAGCCCTCACCCCCTCACTATCAGTGGGGTAATGAGATCAATTTGTTGAGCTGAAGGTTCAGCTCTTGCAGAAGGGCCTATAGAGTTTGAAAGTCTTGAACTGGAAATAAAATCTTGACATTTTGGTGGTTTCATCACAAGGTCTCACCTAACACAGACCTTGCTGCAGCATGAATGGGGTGATTATATTTGATAAATGCAGAGAACACCTTAAAACAAACATAAAGCTGACCAACAGTTCATGCAGGAAAAAAGTGAACGAGGGCATAAAGAGCTTCTTGTTCAAAGCTTATAAACAGACCCAAAATGACACCCACTGAGAAAGGACTTGTGTTCCTAACTCCCCTTAAACACTGGAAAAAAGGACAAACCTTTTCTCAACATCTAACCTAAATCTGTACCTAAACCTAATCTAAATTTAACCTAAATTTTTAAAGTACTGTCTCCTTCCACTGTGATTCAGATTAAGTTCCCTGAAAGCAAAGACACGGAACACTGCTTTTTCACTCCTCCCAGATTCTTCCACAGAGTAGGAAACCAACCACATTCAAAGCAACTAAAAGACCTTGCAGAAGATTTTTCAGATGCCCCTGAGAAGTGTTCCTACCCAAAAGAGCACATCCAGCTTTCCTGCAGGCATCAGCAATTCCTGCAATGACGCCCTGAGCCACCTCCACGTCGAGTTTGCCGCAGGCAAAATAGTCCAGGAAGAAGAGGGGCTCAGCTCCCTGGGCCAGGATGTCATTGACACACATGGCCACCAGGTCCTGCCCGATGGTGTCGTGTTTCTGGCACTCCTGAGCAATCTGCAAGACACAGGAGAAGCCTGGGATCAGCTCTGGGCCCCTGGAGCACGAGGCAGGGTCTGCAAGGGACTGAAATCAGGAGCAGAGTCTGCGAGCAATGGACCAAAATCCCTCCAGGTGTTCTCTGAGGAGCAGCTTTGTTTATTATCATCTCCTACCTCTCTTCAGGAATTATTCCTGTCTCCACTGGCAAATCCAAAAGGCACTGAGAAGGAAACTGCTGCAAAAGGGTTTCCTTGCAGCCCAAACACAACAGCAAACCTGCGATTAAATGTTTTTCCCCATCAATTAATCTTTTTTTCAGGGTGGAGATGCTGCCTTTGTGAAACAAGATTCCTGATTATATTTTTAATATTCAAAACCCAGTTATTTTAGGCATCTTATCAACTTCTAATATTTACTGATGATATTATCATATCAACTTCTGATAGTTGATATCATATCAACTTCTGGCTATTTACAGATATTTAATTCTTTTCCCTGAAGAAGGGCAATTTCAGTTTCCATTGCCTTTTTAGAAAGACCAATAGGTATTTTTCCAAGACAATTGCTATTTTCTGATAGAACCTTTTCCCTTCTGTGCTGTTTTTCCTTCTTTGGCGTGGATTTCCACCTTACCTTGAGTTTGGTGCCGACGCCGTCGGTTCCAGACACCAGGATGGGATCTCTGTAACCAGCTGCTTTCAGGTCAAAGAGCCCAGCAAACCCTCCAAGCTCTGCATTGCAGCCTGCCAGCCAGGAAACAGGAGAAACAGCCCAGCTTTACTCCCAGGGGCTTCTCCAGCATCTCCACCACAAATTCTCTCTGAGGTTTGGCAACACGACTTTGCTTTGTCACCAGGAAACTTTTCTCTGTCATTTAGAAGCTCTTCACTGAGGAGCTCCTAATCCGCTTAGGTTGGCTTTGTCTTTTTAATTTATCATTAGCCTAAGCCTAAAACTCCCCAACTTTGGGACTGAGCAGTCAATAATTCCTGTAACTGAGAGATTTCCTCCTTGCACTAAGTATTTCTCTGAAACACAGGAGGAATTGTGGTAAGATTGTTCTACTGGTGTGAGAAAATCTGTATTTTTCCTTCTATGTATATCTGACTTCATTAGAAGGTTCTCAGTTAATTTGAAATAAAAGGGCCATTTCATAAAAGAATATTTTAAATCTGTCTGAAGAATTACAAGGATTTGCTAGAGCAAGATGTGCCTGAACCCCAAAACCAAGGATGAATCAATGCAAGCAATGCCAAGCAAAAAGAGGTGGGTTCCACATCTATCTCAGGAATTCTACATCTCATAATCTCTCTAAATGTTCATCCCCCCAGATGATGGAGTTCACTGTGCAAGAAATAATAATCCATGGAATCAAACTCAGTACTTAATGTTGAAATTTTTGCTCACATTTATCCTTACACAGTGCTGAACTGTGCCCTCTAACACTCCTGGCATTCAGGAGATGGAGTTTAGAGCCATTTGGGGATTAAAAGCTGTTCACTTGGAATAAAATCACAGGCATTTACTTACCACAGGTTTTCTTGTGTCATCTAGAAAGAGGCAGGACACATAAATATGAGCTTTTTATCAAGATCAACTGGTAAACCTCATTGCCAAGAAGCGACCAAAGCAGGAGCAGAAGGTTCTTGTCTTACCTGACCTCGATGTGGCTGCAGCAAAGGGTTTGATCTTCTGCACCAAAGTGTTCCCTGCTTCAATGTCCACCCCACTGTTCTTGTAAGTCAGGCCTCTGAAAGAGTGGGGAAAAATGGGATGGCAGCTGATTACTGAATGTATTTTCAAATAATATTTACTTCTTTACATCACTGAGTGGGTTAACTGTGCAGAATCCCATCCTGCTGTCTGAGGAGGTGCTGCCAGGAGCAGTACGTGGATAATTCCAGAGTTTTGAAGATGCTATCAGAGCATTGGGATCACAGAGTCAAATCCCAAAATAAAACCAACAACCAAACCCCTGACAACAAGGTAAAACAGGCAGCAGAGACCTGATTTTGCAGGGTTTGAATCCACACAGCCCATGGAGTCCCAGCTGTGACTGATCCGCACCTTGTCACCAGCCCAGAACTCTGAGTGCCACCTCCAGGCCTTGAGGTGTCAGTGGGAAAGCTCCAAACCAACCCAAACCCAAACCAAGAACAAAAATGCACAGCTGGGTCAGAGCAGGGCTGAGCTCAAGTCACTTTTCCACCCACAAGTCTCAGGTGAATCAATAACCCCCAGGATCCTTCCAGGGTTTTACAGCTGCAGTTTAAAGGTTGCCTCTCCTTATCACTGGAATGATCCCACCTCAGAAGCAGCCATGCCTCTTTCTCACTTCAATGGGCTTTCTATTAAAGAATATGAAATATATTTCCTTCAAAAGACCCAGGTTCCTAAGGTGGGGCTCAGAAATCTAAAAGGAGATGTCTGTAAGCTCTGGGTGGGGTTTATGTAAGATCAACACACTGGTACAAGCTGGTGTCACCTGTGTGTCCCCACAGCACAGCTCATATTTACAGAAGGACCTTTCCATTTGGGGACAGGGACTTTAATGACTTTTCACTCCAGCAAACACAGCTCGTGCCAGTTGAGCAGTTGTTATTCCCAGGCTGTCAATGGCATGAACCAGGTGCATCCCTATTTTAGATCCACCCCTGTTTTCTCTCTCTTATAGATGGGATTCAGCCTGAAGTTTAAATTCTAAGGGTGTTGATTAACAAGGACAAATACAACAAAACAACTGAAACCCATAAAAATTGACTCAGCTGAACCAAAAAATTCAGTTAATCCACAAAACCCATCTCAGGAACCAGGTCAAGAATTCAGCAAACACTGAAAAAGTCAGAGACAGACACAAATGCCTACAATTGCACTAAATGGAGTAAATATTTTTGTACTCTGCCTATTAAAACTTATGTTAAGATGTGGGAGGATTTTTTTTTAGGATCAAAGGTATTTCTGTTTTGAAGATCATTGCTGGAATATCTGGAATTGATAAGACTTCAAGTGCCAAAGAACTGGCCCAGGAGAAGTGCTGCCAGGAAAATCCAAAGGTGTCTGCACTCACAGCATACCCCTGCCCGAAAACTGGCAAGACAAGAATTACCACAGGCAGCTGTTCAGGCTGTGAGTAAGACTCAAAGAAATATTGGCCTGCAACAACCAGAGATCAAAGTCAGCCCCTTTCAGTCTGAATATGATAAATGTCCACCAGATTTGCACCATGTTTTTAGGAGTATTTCAAATTTGTTAAATTTTTTTTTGCTATCTGCTTTGATCCTTTAAATGAATCTTTAATTCTTTAAATTTTCTGGAATACTTTTCATTAAGCATTCTGGATATTTTCCTGAGGTGGAATGCCTCAGGACTGAATCCTGCCAGGCTGCCAAGAGGAGGTGAGTCCTGGCTTCCAGAGCCATGCCCCTTCCTTCACTGAGTCCCAAGGGGACACTGGGGCTTGGAGCACCCTGGGAGAGTGGAAGGTGTCCCTGCCATGGCAGGAACAGGATGAGCTTTAAGGTCCTTCCCAACCCAGCCCAGGCTGGGGTTCTGGGACTGAAGCATCCCTGTCCCGCCCCTTCAGGAGCAGAAGGTGGAGCAGCCTCCAGGGCAGTGCCCCAGGCAGAGACGGCAGACAGCCCCCAGGAGCCTCCAGGCAGGCAGGGATCCTCCAGGCAGCATTCCAGGCAGGAGCCCTGCTGGCTGTGGCCCAGGAACTCTGTGTGGGAGGGAACTGCTCCAGCTGCCTCCTCTTGCCTCACTGACCTGGGGTTTTTTTCCTGCTACAAATCCCAATTCCACCTTGTCACATCAATTCATCAACAGATGCAGAGCACTTGAGAGAGAAAGAAGACTAAATACCAACACCCTTGTTCTTTTAGGAAGTTTATTGATGATAATTTTACAAAATACTAATCAGGACACACTGCCAGCAGCAACAGAACTGTCACTGATGTACTTCCCAGCCTACAAAATAACCCCTTGGGAAAAGGTATGTTGGGAGCTCGTTGGGGCAGAGCAGTTTCTTATTAGGCAAAAATGAGTTTAAAAACTGAAAAAGCTTTCAGGAACGTTAAAGAGGCAACAGGACTCCTTGCTATTAAAAAAAAAAAACAAACCAAACCCACACCCATATGATCTCCAGAGTCCTACAGTAAATACTGTACCAATTAAAGGAATGAGAATGGAAAGAATTGATGAATCCTACCCTGGTGTTAGACAGCTATGCCAGTAAAATGTAAATCCCACCAAGGCAGGGGGTTCAAGGTGATTTTAACCATTTCTAAAAGCTAAAAAAGAACCAATAAGCGACCTTGAACTTTGTTAATATATAAAATCACAGAATCTCCCGAGCTGGAAGGAACACACAGGAATCATGCAGTCCAAGCCCTGGCCCTGCACAGACACCCCAAAAATCCCACCCTGGGCATCCCTGGCAGTGCTGTCTAAAGGCTCCTGGAGCTCTGGCAGGTTGGGGCTGGGACCACATTTCATGATATTAAATGATTTTTCATTTCATAATATTAAATATCAGACCTCTGGACAAGACAAACCCAGAGCAAAAGCTGTGATCCAAAACAAACCCAGAGCAAAAGCTGTGATCAACGTCCAAGAAGCAGAAGTTGACCTTCCCTAAACCAGGCCTAACAACTGCAGCAACACAGATCATTCCTGTGTGCTTGTCACTGTAGTTTAACTCAGATTCAGGAGAGTAAGAACATGGATCAGGCATTTAAAATATTCCTGCCTTGGCTGGTCTTGCTGAGGTTGAGTACAAGGATGGGGTTAAAACTTGTCAAGAGTTACACAGAATATCAACAGCAGATATTAATATCAACCAGGGATGTGCTTAGCTCCTTTTCACCCCCGTTATTGCCATTTGAGGGATTTGGAATATCTACCTGGATTGCCTGAGGAAGGCTATGGCCCGGTAGCCAATGTCCCTCCTGTAGATGGCCCCCTGGAAGTGGATGGCAGCCACCCCCAGGTTGGCCTCCCGCAGCGCCGTGGGCAGGTCCTCCTTGATGGCCGTGACTGTGAGCACTCTGCCCCCACTGGTCACCACCCTGCCGTCCTTCAGGGCTGTGCCTGCATGGAACACCTCCAGGCCCAGCTGCTTGGCCTTAGCAAGCCCTGTGGGTGTTGTGAAAAACATCAGCTGTTGGTTAGAATGCTCTCAGTGAAGAGAGATGGAGCATTTCGTGTCTGAAAGCCACAGTCAAAGTCAGGGTGAGCCTGCTGGGAAATGGGAATAAATCTGTAGAATTACCTCTGGAGGAGAGACAAGTCTACCTGTGTGCTCAGGGATGTGGGAAGAGGTGTTTAGCTGGCACACAACATCTGATTCCAGCTGGGGTTTTATGCCTCAGTGACATAAACATCAGCATGACCCAAGAACCCTGATCAGAACCACCTGACTGCAGCAGGTATTAAATATCAATGCTGTGCCTAAATATCAAATAACAACAGCATGGAGAGCTGAAAATACATCAAAATAAACTGAGATGTGTGAAAATTCAGCTACTTTTGCTGACCCAGAACCAGGGTTTCTATGAATCTCAGTTCCAGTGATTCACCTTCATGCAGCAGGAGAGAACAGGGAGAGGCCAGGGGGGGAGTGGGCCTCCTGCAGCTCCTCCTGCTCTATTTACCTGTTATTTCCAAGCCCTTGGGATAAGTCCCTGGATAGCCTTGACTAGCCATGACCACAGTCACAGCTGCACTGTCCTCTTTCCAGGCTGGCATGGAGCTGGCCAACCTCCTGTTGATCACTGCCTGCATAACCTCGTACAGGTCACTCCTCAGCAGGGGCAGAATCACCTGCAGGAACACACAGCAGCAAATCAAACAAGGCCATTGTCTTCCCTGGCCTTGGAAAGACACCAATGCAGCTGTAAAAGCAGCATTAAATATGCCCACATATTGTACTTTCACACAGCAGACATGCAGTGGATAATCTGAGAGCCCTTAAAAATACTTGTCCTTGCAGAGAATTTCTGTGGATAAAAGAATTGCTACATTTGGAAAGGAAAGGGTGAGGACAAAGAACCTCATTTGTTCTGAAGAATAGAAACTAAGAGTTTTGTTCCACTTGTCAACAGGGAGCAAGGAAAAATCCAGAACCCATTCCAGAAAAGACAGGGAAGTGCTGAGCTCTTCTCAAACTGACCTTTGCAAAGCCCAGATTTGAGTCCAGCCTACTGAAATCCTCTCTGGAATGGAACAATTTCCTAACAGACCTTCTGCCGTGAACAAACAACCCAAATGTTTTAAATCTTGGTGATATAAAATTCTGATTATTCACCCCAAATCTGGTTAACAACAGTGGTAGATGGTCACAGATTTCACTCCTCCCATAATGCCAAATTGTACAAAATAACTCACCTGACACTCTGGGTCACCAAATCTGCAGTTAAATTCCAGAACTTTAGGCCCATCTTTGGTGAGCATTAATCCAGCATAAAGCACACCTGGAACAAAAAATGATACATAAAGATCTCTCAGGAACTCACTTGTTTTGAATCTGTTGATAACAGGGTTTAAAAGGCTGCCACCTGTGCTCAGTGAATTTGAGAAATGGTAACAATAAATCAGGCAGAAATAGTTGTCACAAATGTACAGCTTATTTTGGAACATTTTCCTTTCTGCTCCTCCTCACTTGAGGAATTATCCTCTGTTCATGACCTCTGTTGATTTCCATGGACTCTGAATCAAGGCACTGGTACCAAACCCAGTTCCTAATAAGTCAAAGCTGTTTTCCTTAACTTCCAGTGTGTTAGAGTTAGGCTACAAAGAGGAAAAAGCAAAATAAAAGGTCGTTCTCCTTATGATTAAAAATCCCAGAGTTTTGTACGTACCCAAATAGGGGACTCCTTCTTTCCTCATGCCATCAACAGTCTTCTGAAGAACAGTCTCTCTGATCTTCTGCAGCAAATCTTTAGAAATCTGATAAAAAACGATTGGAAACCAGTGTTTGTAACAAGGGAGGGCTTGGTTTTGTGTTTTCAAGAGCCAAGCAGAATTCCTGGACGGTCTCTTGCTCACTCCAATGGAAAGCTAAGAATGTTTTTCTCTCTATTTCTGCCAACAGAAGTTCCCTATCAAACAAACCCCAAACTACCTTAAGCCACAGCCAAAATTCACCATGAGCTTTGTTTGGCACAAAGCAAAGCTGTGGGTTTAGGCCCTTGGTTCTGATGAGCAGCATTTCATAACACAAATCCCAATCAAATACAAGGTTGCAGAAATAACACTTCCTACTTTGTAATTCCAAGTAATTCAGTGGAGATGCTCTCCTCTTCAGAGAAGTTTGTGGAGCTGGGGATTTGACTTGGCCATGTCTGCCTTGGGCAGCTCTTTCCACCCAGCAGAGCCCATTCCCTCATGCTGGAATTAAACATTCCCACAGGCTCTCAGTGACAGCTGGAGTGAAACATCCCCTCAGCAGTCCCTTTTCCCTTCCCTATCAATCCTTCCTCACCTGAGGAGCTGGGCAATAAGCTCCCATCCCTCCTGTGTTGGGGCCCTCATCTCCATCCATCAGCCTCTTGTGGTCCTGGGCCGGGGGCATGGGAGCAATGGTGACACCATCACTGAAACACAGGCACTGAAACAAGGACAAGAATTAAAGTTCCTGGGGATGGTTACAATTAAAGTGCAATTAGTGCAATTAGAGTTGATTTTCAGTGTGACAAAGGGATATTTAAGAGGATAAACTCTGCCTCCCTGATAAAATAAATGATGGGGTTCAAAGCATTTGCCTTTTCCTCAGGAAGCAGGGACTCATTTTGTGTGACCTTCCTTCAGAAATCAACAAAACCTAGAAAAATGATACCATCAGCACTTGCACTGAAAAGAAACACTTAAAAGGTCTTAAAAAAACAATTAAAATACTGCATGACGGAAATTACTTTTTCCTTTCCCCTCCCAGCCCCTGCCCCAGAAGGAAGGAATTACATCCCTTTCAAGACTTCCTTTTCCTTGCTGATAAAGCTATTTACTTGTGAAATATTTATAAATCATTTCTATAGCAGTTGTTTTTATCCTCAGTATCTTCAGAATAACAAGGCTGCTAGCATCTTGTGGAACTGGATGATGTTGTGCACTCAAACTGGGTAATGTTGGACTAATGGGAGCAGTACTCAAAACATTTTACAATGCTAATTATAAAATCAGCAAGGATCCAAAATAAGCCACACAGCTGTCTCTAACCAATACAATTTTATTTATAAGCAGGGAATGGCTTTAATTTAACTGATAAAACCCTCCACTCTGTAGGTGAAGGCACTTAGTGAATCCCAAACAATTTAGAACAGGTAGAACCAAAGTGTTAAAGTGAGATGCACTTACAGAAATTTCTTCTCCTTCAAGAAGTTCTTCAACAACAACAGTTTCCCCAGCTGTGCCAAAACTCTTATCCTACAGTGAAACAAAATCTCTTTAGTTCTGTTTCAGTTTTAAGCTACTGAAAATGCAACAAGAAATAGGTGTTTTTAATACAGCCAAAAATGCAGCACAGGTTTGAGATGATGAATCCATTTCTCCTGCCCAGGGATGTCAGCAGTGGTGAAATCCCTACTCCTCTCTTTGTTCTTAAATAAGTGCAGGGTTTATTAGTGAATATTTTCAAATGGCAGAAGGTATTTGTGATTACTGAGCAATTCCTCATGCTCTGCCTTCTGAAATTCACCCCAAGAGCAGTGACAGCCAAGTCTCCAGTCTGCACTTTCACTGGATAAAAAAGTGCAATTTTGTACAACACCTGGGAAGGGAGCAAGATTCTCACATTCCAGTGCAATGTTTGAACACTGACTGCATATTCTGGATAATTAAGAAATTAAGAACAACCAGCCCACATTGCCAAGGTGATTTTGGGGGTCTCTAGAAATCTCTATCTCAGGTTTTTTGTAGAAGACATTGGGCCCTGTTCAGACATGAACTGTGCAGTGACCATAGACCCCCAAAATGTGACTGCAGCACCCATGCTCTGACTCCTGAAGCACAAGTGTGTCACAGAATGTGTCCCAGGGATCAGCAGAGCTCCATGGAATTTCAGGGTGCTGTGCTGTTGGCACCAGCTGAGGGCCTGACCTGGGAGCCTCAGCTCTGTGTTCCTCACCAGGCAGATAAAATTACTTCATTTGGCCTCACTTCAAATCTTGATGCTCCAAATACATTTGTGGAATATCCTTCCTCAGTGTGAACTTCACTTGAAATAATCCCAGCAGAATTTGACTACACATTGAAGTGCTGGGCTTGGTCCTAATGGTGCTTGTAAAGATCCACCTCAATCACTGAGGAGTTCATGCTCCTGCACTGTGGGACCTGATGGATTGCAGGAGTCTCACACAGTGAAAAAAAAGGAATTGCATATATAAATAAGTGAAATAAGGGTGGGTTTTCATGAAGAATGGTTTTATTTTAGCCTACAGGAACTGCACCTCAAGCCATAAATACAACAGAGTTTCACAGCTGGCCAAATAAAAGGGTAAAAGGTCTGATGTCTTACAGCCACGCTCCTATTACATGAAATAAGGAATATCTGTGATGCCCTGAGGTGGTGAAGAGCTGATCTGGTGTGAGACATTCCTTCTCACCTGCATGATTTCAGTGACAGCTTTGCAGGCCTCCTCCTTGGTTGAAGCCACGATGACTCCTTTGCCAGCTGCCAGGCCACTGGCTTTGACAACCAAAGCAGGGAAGGTGGCACTGCCAAGCACAGGACAGACATTCAACATCAGCAGTCCTTGCAAGGACATTTTGAACATTTCAAGAGTTGAAAAACCAAAGTGCTTCTCAGTTTTCATGGCAACCTTACTGAA
This sequence comes from Hypocryptadius cinnamomeus, assembly GCA_013400635.1. Lineage (NCBI taxonomy): Eukaryota > Metazoa > Chordata > Aves > Passeriformes > Zosteropidae > Hypocryptadius > Hypocryptadius cinnamomeus. Next base: position 14,884 of record VYZP01046679.1, on the reverse strand, counting down.
TAACACACAAACCACACCAGGCTCCTCTCATTATGCTCTGCCTGAGAAAGGTTCCTGCTTCTTTTTCCCACCAGGGAATTTCCTGACTGTTCATTACTGATTTCCATTTGGGAATTTCATCTAGGGTCACCTGGCTTGCACTGTGATGAGCAGATCATCAGTTGCTGAGTAATTCTCCAGGTTTTGGTGGAGAAAAGGGATAAGAAGCCAGCACAGATGGCTCTGGGCTGCTCCTTGCCTTTCCCCAGCAGGCAGACTGACAAAAAAGTAACAGCTTGTCCTACATTCTCCTGTGAACTGAACACTGAACTTGCATTCCATTTTAGAGCAGGAGGAACCATTTTTCTCAGACTTGCTGCAGTTTGAGAGAGTCATGGTAGGCGATCCTTTGAAACCTTTGCAGATATTCTATCCCAAAGGTATGGATACCTGAGCAACCATTGGATTGGTTTGGATATCCAGCTCCCTGTCAGTAAGAATATGTCTAAAATGACCAGAACTGTACCTGTTGATAAAGGCACATGCTGCTTTGGGATCAGTGAAGGATTTCCATCTGGCAGTGGGGATGTCATGACGATCCAGAAAGGCTTTGCTAAAGCTCTTACTGGACTCCAGCTGAGCTGCCTTTGCTGTGGGGCCAAAACACTTGATCCCAGCTGCTGTCAAGTCATCCACAATTCCTAAACACAAAACATGTCATAAATCTCCAGATGATTTATGGGAGTCATGCCACCCAAGTTGCACTGATTCCTTGGAGCAAGGATGCCAGGAATAGCAGTCATTTGTGTCTGCAGTGCCTGCTTTCCTCCCTGGAACCAGGAGCAGTAACCCTGCACCACTGCAGGCCCTCAGGATGCACTGGCTTTGGGAAGGGCTGACAATCCCCCCTTGGTTTATGACACCTTTGAGCTAAAAGGTCAACATGAGTCTTTGGTGAAGATGCCAAAAGGTTTAAGCAGAAGAAATACCAGCATGTTTATAATTAGTTTTGTTGTTTTTTTTTTACCAAGACTCAAATTATAATTATTTCAAAACATGAAAACTCCATAGGAAAACCAAAACTGGCTTTCCTGCTCACACACTACCCTTCAGAAATTCCTTTTCACTCAGCACAACTCTGGATTTCAGGGAAACTGCTCCAGAGGATCTGTTTCCATTCGGACTGGAGACACTGCTGAGTGATGCACATATGAGGACTAAAATGTACTTCTCTTCCTAAATGCTGAAGGCTGTGATTTTCAGCTTGTGTCTCTTACCAGCAGCAAGAGGAACCTCAGGACCAACCACCACAAGCCTGATGTCCTGGTCCCTGCAGAACTGGGCAACAGCAGCGTGGTCACTGACTGGAACAGCTGTTGGAGACACAAAACAGGGAAAAATCCCATCCACAGGTGCTCCTCAGAACTCAGTTACCACAGAGCACTCACCAGCCTCGCCTTCTGGGCTGCCAGGTCACTGGGAACCTGAAGGAGTGAGGCCCACACTGACAGAGACTCACCCAAAACACAGCCCCAAACCCCAGGCAAAGGCTCTGGTTGGACATCCACTGTCAGAGCCATAAATCACAGAATCATGGAATGNAAAACTCTAAAAGAAAAAAATTATAATTTCATTTCAGCAAGTCTCCTCCCTGAGGAGGGTCACCATGGAGCTTTACAGAGGTAAGACCAGGCTGGATGGGGCTTGGAGCAGCCTGGGACAGTGGAAGGTGTCCCTGCCCATGGCAAGGGTGGTACTGGATGAGCTTTAAGGTCCCTTCCACCACAAACCATTTCACAATTCTGTGGTTTTATGATCTTGGTGCCAGGAGGGTGTTGGGGATGAAACAAATGGCTGGTGGTAGAATTCCAGCTCATCTTTTTCCTTTTTCTTCTTTCTTTCTGTAGTGCTACCTAAAAATTGCACTAAACTGAGCCTTCTGAAAGCAAGGGGAATCAGAACTTTTTGTTTTACATGATATTGAACTTAATTAAGAAGGACACTGTGCTGTCATTATGGCTGAGGATATGTGGGCTTGGGCTGTTACAACCACTATCTTTCCAAAACCAAACATTCAGTGTGATGACACTTGGAATGCCCCAAACTGTGCAAACAAAAGAAACGTCCTGCACCAAAGACAATAATGTCAATCCCATGACCCAAGTTACGCAAAAGGCCCTGCAATTGCACTGATTTATCATGAATAAATAAAGCCAAGGTCTGCAGGGATGGAGCACGGATCCAGGGACCCAGAAAAGAGATGAGCCCAGTGTGGATTGGCTGCTTGTGCAGGGAGGAGACTGCACACACCTGGGCACGGTGCTGGCAAAGGGAGCACAGGATCCCAGGATCATCAGGGCTGGAAGAGCCCTTCAGGACCATCCAGTCCCACCCAGCATCACCCCAAACCCTGTCCCCAAGGCCACATCCAGACACCTTTAGGACACTTCCAGAGACAGAGACTCCACCACTCCTTGGGCAACTCATTCCAAGGCCTGACCACTCTGGCAGGGAAAAATTGTTTCCAATCTCCAATCTGACCTCCCCTGGTGTAATTTAGGGTCATTTTCTCTTGTCCTTTCCCTTGGGACATGGCAATACACCGGGAGCTGATGGCCTCCTCCAGCCAGTTTCTGGGGAGTGATGAGAGAGGAAGGGGATGACAGGATTTTGGTCAGTCCCACTGTGCTCCCCCTACCCTGGATAAATAAATTCATAGGATCATTGAAATCCAGGCTTGTTTGGGTGGGAAGGGACCTCAAAGCCCACCCAGTGCCACCCCTGCCATGGCAGGGACACCTTTCACTGTGCCAGGCTGCTCCCAGCCCCAGTGTCCAACCTGGCCTTGGGCACTGCCAGGGATCCAGGGGCAGCCACAGCTGCTCTGGGCACCCTGTGCCAGGGCCTGCCCACCCTGCCAGGGAGAAATTCCATCCCATAAAATTTCCAGATTCCACAACAGAATCTACATTTTGTTATAGATTTACCCTATTCAGGTGGGGTGGGGGAACACCCAGACAGAACACAAATAAAAATCAGCTCCTTGGCACCTCTTTCACAGCCCAATTATTTTGTTCCACCAACAAAGGCGTTTGACTTCCGTGTGCAGCTGATGCCAGTTGACTTCTGGCTCACCCAAAAGCAAAACACACCTGAACCCGGGCCTCTCCCCCACAGGGAACAATTCCTCATTCCCAAGATCCCATCCATCCCTGCCCTCTGGCACTGGGAGCCATTCCCCCTTGTCCCTCTCCAAGCAGGAAAGGAGAGAGCCTGGAATTCACCCCAGATTTCTTGCTGCAGGTCTGATCTCATGATATGAACAGTGAGTGTGGCACAAGATTTACACAAGGGAGAAATGTCCTAACAACAAACAGGAAGGAACAAGTCGTGTTGTTTATCCGTGATTTTAACTTTCCTCCCAAATATCCTTTTTCTCAGGTTGTTGGCTGAAAGGGGACATTTCTGTAGCTGTGTTTGACTGCTTAAAACAGCTGAACATTCCTTTGGAACCAGACAGGAGGACCCTGGCCCAAGGCTTTCAAGGGTGGAGCTTAAATTTCAGAGCACAAGTTACACTAGAGGAAAAATGTGACAGAAGGAGGTGTCAGGATGGAGAAGTTCATTCACAGACACACCTGTTCATTCAGCAAGCCATTGTCTGTGCTTCTGCTTCTGTGTAACTGCCCTAATAATCTACCTAAATTAAATATAAACCTGTATTTAGGCATCCAACCTAAATCCCACTTTATTGCTGGAAACAATTGCCAGCTCAGATCAACCACAAAAATTTTTTTTGTTACTTGAATAAAAAGTTTGAAAGACTTAAGGTTTTTTATAATTTTTCACCTCACTTTTTCGTGTTTCAGTGATCACCCAAGACCCAGAGCTGCGATCCTAATTAAAGGCAATTCCATGACCCATGAAGGGGGGATGAACTTTCAGAGCCAAATCTTGATTATACAAAAAAAACCCCAAAAACCAGGGAAGGAATTTCCCAGATATCCCAGGTATTGTTGCCCACACAACATAACAGGGCTCATGTGCTTCTGTAAGGCAATTCCCTATTTTCCACCCCGAGTTAAATCAAGGCCCCAGTGACAGCACTGGAATTCCTGAACAGGTGAGACAAATTCTTTCCTTAAAAACCACCATAAGTCAAACTCTTCATAAATTCTAGGTTCTTCCTGGGGTGGTGAAGATTTCTCTCCCAAAGCACAGGTGAGACCATGTGCAGAACAAAGCCATTTAGTCCACATGGAAATTTCATGGACCTGGCTCGAGATCAAGCATTTCCCACTACTGGTGCAATGTTTTTTGTGGGATGAAAGAGAGAAAAAACCAGGGGGGGTTTAAAAAGGCACAGCTTGAAAAAAAATGCTGGCATTCCCATTCCACAGGCCCTGCAGCCTGGCACTGGCCCCATTAAGCACAAGGGTAAAGGGGGTTTTTTGACTTTCTGATCTTGTCAAGCTCTTCTTTCCAGGCCTCTCCTCAGAGGCCAAACAGAGCAAAAAAATGGAGTGAGGAGCTCACCCATGAAGCTGAGACTGGACAAAGAAATTCAGGACAAAGTTGTTTCAAAAGCTTGTAATTAAGCTTTCCAAGGGAATTCTATTCAATAATTACCTGCTGTACAAGAACCTGGCAGCACTCACATTTCCACGAGACAACAACACACAAAGCTACTCCCACAGTGCTGAAATGGATGTGTCTGATCCCCATTCACATGAATCCCGTGTTACCTTGAACTCCACATCTTATCACATGTTCTGAAGGGTCAGAAAACTGAAGTTTTAGGCAGGTTAAAGCCCCTAAATCAGGATCTGTTGTGTAAAGGACACAGGAATCTCTGTGGTCTGGACTGATCCCCTGGGTGTCAGCTCCCCAGACCAGGCTTTTTTGAAATGCAGCTCCAAATTTTGGATGCTCAATTTGCAACATCTGAAGCTTGATTTCTCAAAATTAATGGCTGTGAAAAGTCTCAATTGCAGCCAGTCAGAGCTCCAACCACGCAGGCAGTACACAGAGAAATATTTGAAGATAACCTTGATTTCTTAAGGTCACTAAGACAAAGGAATGAATTTATGCTCACAGTGACAGAGTGTTCTTGTCACAGGCTGTGGGGATCATGGGGTTTCAACACACTTCTGAGAGCACCAGAGGGAGTTTAGGTGGCAACCACAGCAACTATCCTCAGCTGGATTCTCAGAGGAACAGCTCTGGCTGAATCCTCCAAACCCAAACCTAAAGAATGAGACTTCACAGCTGAGATCTTATAAAATTAATTCTACAACTTACACAAGGCTTTGTTCAAATACATTTTTTCTCTTATTAACTGCATCTAAAATCTATTTCACATGCCCTTAAAAAATGGTAATCAATTATCATCATCCATCATCAGTTTGTTTATGGGTTATGTTGATTTATGGGGTATTGTTTTAAAGATGAGTTGGTTAAAGGTAAAAGTTTTTATTGTTTATTTTAAAAATTATTTCTATTTTTGAGAATAGAGATTTTTGGGGGTGTGTATAGGATAATTTTTTTTAAATTTTTAATGGGATTGTTGTTATATACATTAACCAATAAATCTTAAAATTTAAAAAATCTTAAATTAATAAACCAAAACCACTACAGAAAAATTAATATTTCCACCCAGTTTCAAACTAAAACCACCACAATCATCATCATCATTATTTCATCATCATCATCCTTTCACACTACCAGCTGTGACTGCAGCTCAGCAACATCCTGGCTGAATGATCAAATTTAAAATTGGTATTTTTTTGGTTTTACCTGAATTGGAGATTTTCCCGTTGTCAGCCGTGCCTGCATTTCCAGGAGCCACAAACACGTGTTTGACGTGTGGGGACTGGGCCAGCTTCCAGGCCAGGGCGTGCTCCCTGCCCCCGCTGCCGATCACCAGCACCCGCTCAGCCATGGCCCTGCAGGCAACCAGGACAAAGGAAAACAGTTGGAATTAGCTGGGGAAGGTGGGGAAAGCAAGAGCTTCAGGGACCATGAAGTGCTGGAGAACTTCATCAGATACACACTCAGCTTCATCAGTGATACACACTAAACCTCCAAGGCTGAGCTGACCCAGAGCACGGCAGGAACCCGTCAGGAAAACCATCCTGGGTTTGATGGGAAACTGCTCCCACTTATACAGAAATCTGGGATAGAGGGAAAAACCCTGCTGAGTGACCAGGCTGGGATTTGCAGGCCAAAGAATCACAGACTCCCAGGATGGTTTGGGTTGGAAGGGACCTTAAAGCCCATCCTGCAGTGCCACCCCTGCCTACCATGGACAGGGACACCTTCCACTGTGCCAGGCTGCTCCCAGCCCCAGTGTCCAACCTGGCCTTGGGCACTGCCAGGGATCCAGGGGCAGCCGCAGCTGCTCTGGGCACCCTGTGCCAGGGCCTGCCCACCCTGCCAGGGAACAATTCCTCATTCCCAAGATCCCATCCAGCCCTGCCCTCTGGCACTGGGAGCCATTCCCTGTGTCCTGTCCCTCCAGGCCTTGTCCCCAGTCCCTCTGCAGCTCTCCTGGAGCCCCTTCAGGCCCTGGCAGGGGCTCTGAGCTCTCCCTGGAGCTTCTCCTCTCCAGGTGAGCACCCCCAGCTCTTCCAGCCTGGCTGTAGGGATCAGCTCCCATTCTCCCACTGCTGGGGGGAGGAACAGAGCCCAGAGAAGAGTTCAGGACAAAAGGAGCCACGAGTGCCCCTGATGTAATCCCAGCACACACAACACACAAGCAGGGTCACCCTCTTCACACCGCCGGTCACTGACCTGCACGTGGCCGGTGCCCCGGTGAGCTCAGAGCCTCCCTGTGCAGGAGGACAAGAGGGGATGTACACAAAATATATCTTAGAAAAGGGGAAAAAACCAAAACAAAATCCAGGAGATTTCTAAGGGAAAAGCAAAAATGATCCAAAGCAGATTTTCAGATGAGGCAGGGATGTGCCTTGCCCTCACACCAGCTGCTACAGCTTGACTTGACTAAAGCTGCCCTGATGAGGCAAAATATCTGCATTAGGCAAAACATCCCGACAGAATAAAATCAAAAGAAATGTGGGTACAAGAATAAAATACAGATAATTAACACTGAGTTGTTTGCTATCAACTAAACACACCAGAGCTAATATTTAATGGTAGTTCCACGCTGGGGGAGACCAACAGGTTTCTAATCCAGTGTTAGGCCAAATTGCAAAGTTACAGACATGTTTTAATTCTAAAACTTCATGATTACTTGCAATAAAAAAGCTCAGGTTAGGCTAAAAATTATCATTTATGGTACAGATATTTGGGAAAACACATGATGCTCAACTCTTTTACATTATAACTCAAGCAAGAAGAAAAGGTAAAAGAATGAGGGATAAAACAAAGGGGTGAATTAGATAAAGACAGTAATATGATAGTAAGGTAGAAGAGCATTGATCACACAGCAGGCAGCTGTCTCCTTGAAATCAAATGAGCATTGCCAGTGGTATCCAGAGCCAGTGGCCACTAAACTGTACTTTTTAAGGCAAATTTTATCAGTAATAAGTTGAAGTATACACAACAGGATTTTCTGGAAAAAAAAATTTAAAACTTTTCACATCTAAAATGTTAAAAAATTTAAATTGAAAAACGTTAAAACTTTAAATCTGGATGATTTTAAACCCAAGAGAGCCCCTACTCACTGTGTGCTATGTGTACCAGGCTGAGGAGAGCAGGACTCAGGAGCTCAGAGGCACAAAGAGAGCAAAGATTGGCAGCTCCTGGTTAAAAGGTCCCTGTCCCAACGTTCCTGCCCCACTGATGACCCTGCGGCCAGCCAATGGAAGGGACCTCCAGCCATTCCAGCTGGAACAGGGGACAGAAGCTTCCCTACACATGCTCTAGGAGTGAGAGGCAAAAGCTTTGCAGGACAGGAGCAGCTCATCCTGTTGTTTCTAAACAGAGGAATAAATTCTGTCCCATCACAGGTATTCTTTTTTTATAGTTAAAAACTGTTCATTAACCAGCTTGTGAACATTCTCTTTAGATCTAAAAATCAGGATATGCACTTTTGCAATAAATAAAAATTAGTCTATGTAATCAGCAGCATGATAAATAAGGGGTATGATGCAAATTATCATGGAATGCTTTGGGTTGGGAGAGACTTTTAAATCTCATCCCATCCCACCCAGTGCCATGGCAGGGACACCTTCCACTGTGCCAGGCTGATCCCAGCCCCAGTGTCCAGCCTGGCCTTGGGCACTGCCAGGGATCCAGGGGCAGCCCCAGCTGCTCTGGGCACCCTGTGCCAGGGCCTGCCCACCCTGCCAGGGAACAATTCCTCATTCCCAAGATCCCATCTAGCCCTGCCCTGCTTCATCTTAATTCACACTCCACTAAGCCCACACTGCTGATCAGCACAGCCTGAAGACCCAGCGGCACTGTGGCCACCTCACGGGACTCACCATGATGGCAACTCACTCCAAGAGTCACCTCCTTCTCTTCCCTGAAGTAACACATTCTGGCACTACTGTCAGATGAAAGAATTCATCACATACAGGACAAAGCTTTCTGTGGGAGCAGTAAACAGAACAAGCCATGTCTGCTATTGTCCAATAATATTTAATCATTTTATATCAAAATGTGAGTGCAGATTAGGTTTCACACGTTTGTTTTGAAGCTCAGTGTTATTTGTGCATCCCACTATGGTATGCTAGCAACTTTTATTTAGGAATGTGGATTGAGAAGAATTTGTGGTGGCAGTGCCAGTTCAGGAGGCTCAGATGTAGCCATGGCAGCCTCTGTTTTATTTTACACTGACACTCAAAGATGTCGTGGAGGCCCCTCTGCTGCCCAACAGGACCTCACTCTAAAAATGAAGATCCCAAGAGGCAACATTTCTTTTTATTTTTGTCACCAATCCAGCAGTGAAAAATTTGTTCTCTAAAGATCTAAAGTCATTCACAAGGTAGATATTTACTCTGTGAGGATTATCACACCCCCAGGATTTTTGGAAGCAACGTGTGAAATCCTTAAAGATTCTAAACCATGGGATGTCATTACCTTCTGCACCCATTGTCTGCTTTGGTAAAGAAGGAGGAGATGCTTGTTTAAAAGATGCCTTAAAATGAAGACAAGGGACATTTCAGAAGAGGGTCTGTTGTTAGATCCNTTTTTTTTAATTAAGCTTCAGTGATGTTGTTTCCTCTGTGGTCCTCTGTATCTTTGTTTCCCAACACTGGTATTCAGGAAAACTGATGCAAGCATCCAAGATTTTTAGACCAAAGACATGGTCTTTGTCCAGAGTGTCTTAATTCATGGCCAGGTTGGACAGGGCTTGGAGCAAACTGGTCTAGTGGAGGGTGTCCCTCAACAGAGCAAGGAGCTGGAACTGGATGAGCTCTGAGGTCCCTTCCAACCCAGGCCACCCTGGGAAGCAATGAACTCCTACCCTTCTTAGAGCTGAGAATAAAGAATGGCCCAAACACTACAGACCCAAGCCCAGTGTCACTGTGAAGGTTCAACTCCACCACTCCCAGCCCTGGAGAGGAGCTCTCATCACTTGGCTTTGGACTAAAGGACAAGCTCCATTCTTTCTCTTGCAGTTAGGCAGGAGAAGAAAAAAAATAATTCTCACAGGAGATAGAAAAGGGAAGGCTGTGCAGTTCCCACCCCACTGAGGGCTGTGTGTTTCTGACCCTAGCAGTCTGAGCTGTTTATGAGTTTCAGGGTTTTTTTCATAGACCTGTTATGGGATAAAAAAAATCAAAAGAAGGGATCGGACAACAAGCTAAAACTTGCAACTTCCTCCTCCCAACTTCAATGTTGAAACTTTCCCCTCTCAACTTCAATTCCCTCCTAGGATCCACCCTGCCATCCTTTACTCAGCTCCCAAACTCACCCACAGCCAGGCTGTGTGGCCCCAAACCCCCGTGGGATGAACCCAGCTCTTGTGCTCTCTGAATGACCCCATGGGTTGAGTCTCTCTGCCCATCCTGAGCGCTCCCAGAGCTCGGCATGCAGGAGGGGAGCTCCGAGCCAGCCTTCCCAGGGGATCTGTGCCAGCTGCTGGCCCCCGTTCAGGCCGGGGATGCGCAAGCTGCAGGTTCAGCGACTGCGGGTGCACAGGGGCCGAGCTGCCCTTGTGGGCCAGCTCCCCATTGGTCCCACCAACCTCTCCCCCTGCAGGCTCTCCTTCCCTCTCCTCCTGCCTGTGCCAAGGGAGTGGGTCACTTGGATCAGGAAAACACTGCTGGAGAGCAGCGATGGTAAGCAGGCAGCAAAGTAAATATGTCCCTATGGATGCACAAAGGAAATGCTCCCAGCTTGGTGAGCTGAGCTAACTCCCTGAGGGGTGAAGGATCACCACAGCGAGGACAAGGGAAGCAGCAGCACAAGGCAGCCAGGGAGGGTGAGAGAGCAAACCCAGCTGTGCCCTCGGGTCACCCTGATGGATGCAGGGACCAGGACACACTCACACTCAAATTTGCATTTCCATTCCCACCTCCTGCCCCAGCCTGTCCCTGGTCCCAGGCAGAGACACACCAGGGAACCAGGGGCTGCAGAGGGAAGACATCCACCTCTCTCTGCATGTTTTCCCTGTGTGGCTCAGTTTCCAGAGGGAATTCACCATGGCAAGTGTGCAGGCAGCTCTGAGGCACAACAAAAAACAGCCATGGCAACCAAATCTGCAAAATGGCCAGAATCCCACAAGGGAACTGCAGGTTTAGGTTGGGGCAGGATTAGGCTCATCCTGAAGGAAAAAACACAGGAAACTTTTCACTTCCTCAGACTTCAACACATGAAGAGCTGCTTAAGTAGCTTGGAGGCCTCCAAAATCTGGTGACAATTATGATTTTTAGTTAGAGCCTTGGGTTAAATACTCTTTTTTAACTCATGTGTTTTATTTAGGACAAATTCCTGGCTCTCACCTGGCCATATAGAATCATAAAAAGTTTGGGTTGGAAGGGAACTTAAAGATCATCTCGTTTCACTTCCTGCCATTCAGTGTGGTGTAGAAAACAAAATAAAAGAAAAAAAAATCATTATTATATCTGTCTTTCGTGGCCCAAGCTGAAGCTCTGCTGGACAGGCTTCTTGTGTCCGGGTATGATCTTCCAAACAGCTGGATTTGGCATTTTTCTAGGCAAAACACTCCCTCAAGTTTTGCTGCTAAAAATAAACAGAATCATAAACTTTTACAACCACCCACATAGTACTAAATTTGACACCTCAAGCAATGTAGGATGTTGGAAATGCTCAGTGTATCGTACCATGATGAGGGGGGAGAAAAACCCTTGAAATGCATTTTCTGGGTTATCCTTTCAGCTATATACCCAAAACAGTGGCATAAGTATTAACTCTGCTCATTAATTCCAATATCTACTGGATACATTTTAAAAAATGCTTTAAAAGTTGGTAAGCCCCCAGTTTTGCAAACAGCAGGGAAAGAATTCAAAGTCCAAAACCACAGACGTTCAAAGTTTAGTATTTACTTCAAGTAAATATTTCACCACTTTGGCCGTGAAGGCCAGGCCGTGACGGGATTGCTATGAGGGCTGCAATAGATGAGTAATGCCATGATTGACTCTCACCATTAAAATGCAAATATCATGGACATATGTTAGGAGAAGTTTTACAGATTTATAGTTATGTTTTACCCCCATTGCGTTGTTATCGGGGGGTGGCCTGGGACATTTGGGAAGGTGGGATTGTTGCTATGGCAACAGCTGGCCTCCAATCGAGATTTAAGGAAGCGATCTCCACCACTGGACAGCGAATAAGGAGTCAATGGGCAGAGCTTTGGGAGGGGCCATAGGGTTCAAAGGACATGGCGGGGGGGAAAATCCTTTGCTCCCGGCCCCATAGTATTTGCTCTATTCAGTCTTCTGTTGTATTTTGATAAAGCTTTAATAAACCTTTGAAATTTTTGAAAGTGAGTATCATTTCTCACCGGGCCAAGCCGTGATGGGGATTCCAAGAGGGCCATGCCGTGAGGGCCATGCCAGGAGAGGATTTGCCATGAAGGGGATGCGGTGAGGGCCGTGCCCTGAGGGTATTGCGGTGGGGGCTATGCTGTGAGCGCCGAGCCACGAGGGGACTGCCATGAGGGGGTGCCGTGAGGGTCAAGTCGTGAGGGCATCTGCCATGAAGGAGATGCCCTGAAGGCCATGCCCTCAGGGTACTGCTGTGTGGGCTATGCTGTGAGCGCCAAGCTGTCAGGGGACTGCCACGAGGGCCAAGCCACGACCGGGATGCCATGAGGGGGGGTGCCGTGAGGGAGGTGCAGTGAGGGGGGTGCCGTGACGGCATCTGCCATGAAGGAGATGCCGTGAGGGCCATGCCCTGAGGGTACTGCTGTGGGGGCTACGCTGTGAGGGCCAAGCCATGAGGAGACGGCCATGAGGGCCAAGCCATGACCGAGATGCCATGAGGGGGGTGCAGTGAAGGCCACGCCGTGAGGGCATTTGCTCTGAAGAGCGGGGATGCCCCGTGAGCAGTGTCCCGCCATTTTGAGGTACGGGCACGGGCGCACATGGCCCGGGCCTCCCCCCTCGCCCCCAGCCCGGCGCCGGCAGCGCGGGGCCACCGGCAGTGCCGGGGCAGCGGCAGCCACACACCCCAGCGAGCCGCGGCCCCTGCGCGCCTCCAGCGCGGCTCGGTGACTTACTGTGCTCCAGAGGGCATTCGAGCGCGGAAAGAAATTCTCCGGAACTACAACACCAAGCGAGCCCCGCTGAGGGGAGGAGGCACCTGTGAGCAGTGCCTCAGCTGGGGTATCTGGAGTTCGCTTTCTCACAGAAATCCCACAAGTCTAGGGCTATGAGGCGGGTGGGGAAAGGGGGAGAGGCGGCCCAAAGACCTTAGGGATACGTAGGTTGTTTTTGCTTTACCCATCGCCTTAGGGGCTGAGGGTGGTGGTCTGTGAGGGCTGTGCAAAGGCGGGTTTTGTCTCTACATCCCTTGAAATACCACATTCTTAGTTTGTCCCACATTTGAACGCTTTGCGCTATGAAACCAAAGAGTATTGGGCAACGTTTAGTCTAATTTAGCATTACAGTTGTGCTAGGATGCTGGAAGTGCTCAGTGTTTTGTACTATGATGAGGGGGGAGAATTCCAGCATCCTACATTAATACTGTTAATAAAACAAGATTTGATCCACAGTTTTCCTCCCTTCAAGAGCTGTAATGTGAAAACATCACTGTTCTTTGTAAACTACCTTAGGAAATAAGGTTTAATGTTATTTTTTTTGCATATTTAAGCACACCCTAGACCAGACTCCTGCTTTGAAAGGGAAAGTCACATGAATAAATGCTCTAAGTAGTATTGATGATTGTAGCAGAACTACTATTACTAATGTAATAGTAATGTTTTACTAATGTTACTAACTGAACATTACTAGCAATAATCACTGGTCTTGACAAGATGAAAGTAAAATATTTAATTAATCTGAAAAGCATTTGACACTGAAACTGAATAAAAGAGTTTAAGTAAAGAGAGTTTATTCAGCAAGCAGAGATGGAGACAACAGTTATTTTCACGTAGGGCTGTGGATCCTTGGGTGTATGAGAAGGGACTTTTTGTAATGATCACATTTGTTTTGTTTGTAAGGAGTCAGAGGGAAACATGCAGCACACGCTAAAGTCCTTCTCTGGATTTTTGGGGCACTTTTCTTCATGTTTTTTGACATGCCTGGTTGATACAAGGTATTTGCATCAACTGAATCTAAATATATCTGAAATTGTTCAACTGAAACATTTTCAGTCTTTATTTTGATATCAAAAATTACATAGTGTTCTACCAGTAAATCTAACATATATTAATGTGAGCATAGCATGAACAGGTAAAAGGACTTCTTAAGTGTAACTACTTTATATTTTAAATGGAATAAATCAAGTGTGACAAAAAAACTAAGGAAATTGATCCAAGTCACTGATTCATTTTTTTTCTCCAAAGTCAATATTAAGGCAGATCAGCAGGACATAGTGAAGAATGATGCTGCTTTTAAGGGGTCTTGCAAGTGATCATTAAACAATATTGACAGTGAAAATTTTTAGACCCCAGGAGTAATTAAACAGTTTTACTTGGGTTTTCATAGTGTCCCATTCTTAACAGTTTGGATTTGAAGGGACCCTAAAGACCATTTAATAATTACCATGAGCAAGGATGCCACTCACCAGATCAGGTTTGGAGGTATTTTAAATTTATTTCATGTCAACTAACTCCCCTAGGTTACTACTACAGAAACTATGTGGGGGGAGAGTCTTCCGGCCGTAGGATTATTCGTTTTTACAGCCTGTTTGAACACCCATATAATTAAAATTTGATTTGAGTAAGGCATCATGGGCAGCACTGAAGGGGTCCCCAGGGTGGCTGTACTCTGGACAAACTCCTTTCGGTGCGTTCCATCACCGCTAGAAAAGCTCCGACTTTCCCAGGCGGGCAAAAGGCGCACTTTATTTATCCACCTCCCTTCCGTTTTCTCCCTTTGTTCCTTTAATTTTCGCGGCCCCGCTGCCAGCCCCCGGAGCACATGTGCGTGTCACTGCCGGGCGGAGGGGGAGGGAGGGAGCGCGGGCGGCCGCCTCTCGCATGGAGCCGGGGCTGAGGGCCCCGTGGTGATGCAGCAGCAGCCGCAGCACCGCCCGTGTGCGGGCAGAGCCCCCTGAGAGCCGCCGCCCGCCCGGAGCACACGCGGGGCTCGGCCCCGCTCCATGGGCACCGATGGAATCGCTCCCGATCGCCCCCGCCGGCGCCGCGCCTCAGCCCGCCATGGCCTCGGCCGGGTAAGCAGCGGCCGCCGCGGGGACTCCAGCGGCGCCCGGGAAGGGTGTGCGGGAGCGCGGGGGGACGGGACCGGCGGTCGTGGCCGCCGCGGTGCCTTTTCCTGCCCTCCGCGGGGCCGCGGGGGCTCGGACGCGG
>VYZP01046678.1:21117-45925 GCA_013400635.1 Hypocryptadius cinnamomeus | reverse complement strand
AAGCAAGAAGGACTGCACAGACTCCAAGAGGCAGGACGAAGGAGGAGCTGGGTCAGAAGAGTAACAACTGCTCATGTGTGGGTCAGCTTACAAGGGAGTTGGCTTACCAGGGGGTTGGCTTGTCAATAGCATATATAAGGATTGTTATGAGTATGGGTGCTGTGCCTCTGGCTGCAGTTATGTACCCAGCACTGTCCCTTTTTCCTTATTCAGTCCTTTGTTGTGGTTCAATAAACCTTTTAAAATTTTAAGAAGCGAGGGGCTGTTTCTCACATCCTGACACCCAACCTAAAAATCCCCTCACTCAGCTTCATGCCATTTCCTTGAGTCCTGTCACTGGTCACCAGAGAGAAGAGATCAGTCCTGCCCCTCTGCTTCCCCTCACTAGGAAGTTGTAGACTGTGATGAGGTCTGACCTCAGTCTCTCCTTCTCCAGGCTGAACAGCCCAAGTGACCTCAAGTGCTCCTCAAAAGGCTTCATTGATTAGCCACTTATCAGGGTATTATGACACACAGCTCCCTTCAGAGATCACTTACTGACAAGCACTAGATTTAAGCATTCAGGACTGTCTTCCTGAACATATTTTGTGACACAGCTTCACTTTTGATTCCTAGCAGTTATAACACTCTAGCACACATCTTCATAGCAGTTAGTTCATAACACTCTAGCAACTTCTACTTCAGGCCACTGTTGAACAGTACTCACGCATTCAGACTTGAGTTACCTGTTGAAAAAACTCCTGGGGCTGTTTCATGCTTGCCACATTCTGCAACCTGTGCTCTTTAAATAATAACCCTAGTAAACCACAGAGGACTAAAATATTCATGCCTGAAGTCACTCTTTATTAACAGAAAATCTGTCCTTAAAATTAAAGTAGAGAAGCAAATAACAGACATCAGAACACATGACCCCAGTTCAGTACAAGAAGAGGGGCAAACCACTTCTTCCCTTCCCAAACACCCATCAAGCTAAAAAGCAATCCACACTAGGTGGAGTGTGTCAGGTAGGCATGTCAGGTGTTTTGCATCTAAACCAGGAGCAAACTCTTAACTGAAGCAATTAAGCTTTTTTTAGGGCATAGTGTAAAAGCTGCTTTCTCTGTAGGATATCTCTGAGATGCAGTACCCTCTTCAGCTAGTAGGACTTCTTTACACAGTTGTGGAGGAGTAGTAGACAAAAGGATTTGTTTGTTGTTAAGATTTCTTTGGTTGTTAGCACAGGACTAAGACATTTTTTCTCAGTTATTCAGAATTTGTAAATTTAGGTGCAAATACCACATAAACACATGGCAATTATTTTAAAGCAAAGAAGTTCCAGAGCATATATTGTGTAGCTCAGTTGGAAAAAGATCACACACAATTTTTTTACAGTACTTTTACTGCAGCAAAATTTAGCATTCTGTGCTAAACTCTGCTTGCAGATAGAACAACTGAGCTAATGAGGAGAGTGACAGAATCCTGGACAGAAGCTATCATACTCTCAAAATGTGACCTGCAGAAGTCAAAGACAATAATAATTTTAGGAGTGCACTAGCAAAGTACACCATCCTTTGCTTGAAGATTTCTGCAATTACACATTCCTAAAAACAATCCTATTTATTTAAGCAAAAGTGTAATGAAGTTTAAAATGTGCTTTTTGTTCAAAAGTAAAATTTTAGTCCTATGTTAGTTTGTCTAAATTAAGTATGGCTATTCATATAGCTCAGTTTCGTTTTTTCCTTTGTGCTAGATATTATAATATCAAAACAACATTAAACAGTGGAGAAACACAAGAAATTCCAGTATTTTGGGACAGTACAGCATACAGGTCTATATTCTCAACTAGAATTACTTTCTTTTAGCCATTCAGTTCTCACCCAACTATTAAAGATATCCAGACCTTAAAAATTACTTAAATACCCGCTATTTTGCCATATTCAAAATCCACCATTATTGTTCAGGTCTTGCTGATATTTTTGACTCTGAAGATAGCTGCTACTGGGAAAGCATATGCTATTTATAAATTATGCTTCACTGCATACTTCAAACACTCATTGCTTTTGCTACGAAAACATGAAACTCTCTTCATATTTAAACAGCAGCCTCATTTCACCTGCTTAATGTGGAATGGTGCATAAGAAAGTAGAAAGACAGTCAGGATAAGTGTGTATGGTATTATCCTAGTCACAAGCATTTTATTCCATTTAGTACTGTTTCTTATCTACACACAAATGTATTAAAGATTTAATGGTCTTACATAGATGGACAGTTTTGAACTACTTTCATATTAAAATTTTCAGTAGACTGAAGAGCTGAACTAGTACTTCTCCCTACATCTGTAGGAACAGGAGAAGGATTTTGTAACTTAAAGAAAAATGGAAAATTATCACAGTCACCAAGAAGGATGCACTACCTGGTTAGTTCCCAACACAAAACAGCTGTAGCTCTGAGAGAAAAGCAGCAACCAAGTACTTTAATGGAAACCCTTTGGTTCCTTAGCCAACCATGCTTACCTTTTGAGGTGAGTAAAAATTCACACCTGATTGACCAGCCCTTACTTCTTTCTTTGAGGATTTCAAGGAGAGTTTTATAACATCTTTCTGCTAGGCTTTGCCTTGCCAGGGGGCCCAAAAACAGCCTCCAGCTGCCCTGCACTCCCCCACTGCCTCAGCATGTTTTCCTCATGGACAGCACTCAGCCTGAAGGAGACAGATCACCGACCAAAACCACGGAGCCATGGTCCCTCCACACCCTGATGGACAGCTCAGCAGGCCCCTTTCAAGAGGATGCTGGAGTCATATTTCAGCAAACAAAAGTATACTTGAAACAGCCCTTAGATTTTATATAGTCTTGATGGTATCAGTTGACATCCTCTACCTGTCCAATATAATTTTTAAAGTAATATAATGAGGGGTTTTCTTTCCATCAGTCTGACTGCTATGTGCCAGGCTGCAAAGGCACTCTTGTCACATACTTGGCACTGGTTTTCTGGCATCAGCCTCTCAGCTGTGACATCTCCCATTACTAAAGACAGAAAATGTGCCTTACCAAGGGAACAGATGTAGTGGAGATGGATGTGATTAACAAAGCAGCAACAGAAATGGTCAGCTGAGAAGCAGGGGATGCTCATCCCCTTTCTTGCTTGCCTTTCCCATTACTTCATTGTCAGGTTCTAGAGGGCACATCCCTCTTTCCTTGGAGGAGAGTTTGATTTATTGTTACCCTGAAAGCAGAAGCAAAATTTACATAAATGCAAGGACAGATGATCTGTTGACTGATTTTGCTCTGTAACTTAAATCTCCAGGTCTAGGTGAACCCTTTCAAACACACACAGTTTCCAGCATTGGGATATGTGGAAGGATTAGGCACTCAATTAGCACTTTAATCCTGATGCAGCAAAGTACTTAACACTGTTTATCTTTTAACACATGAAAACTTAGAGTAGCTTACTCAGACCTACTGAAGTGAAATAAGCTAATGACATACTTCACCATCCTGCATTATCGCAGAGCTGAACTCCTCTGCTCCTGGTGGGGTCAGCATTCATATCCTTGTCTAAGTGAGGCTTTCAGACCTCTGTAAATGGGAGAAATTGCAGTTTGCACTGTTACTGAGCTGTTTATGTCAAAGTACTGCATCCCACAAGAGCAGCAAATCTCATGGCTTGTTTACAAATTAAGAAATAAAAAAACCTACAGTGATGTTCACACAGTGCATAGGTACAGGTTAATTCAGGATAAGATGACTGCTAAACTGTATTCTGTGTAAAAACAAATTATTGTATGTGTTCAGGTAAAAGCCTACAGACCCACGTTAACCCAGTTCAACTATTCCAATTATGTCTTGACCTAGAAGGAAGCAAAGAAGATCTTTGATATTTAACAAAGATTAACTAACATTTCCTCAATGAGGATTTACTCTCAGGTCAAAATCTTTACTTTTTTTTAGACAAAATTAATTTTTGCTGCAGCAGGAACTTGTCTCCTGTGTATCTGTGTAAGAATATGCATGAAAATTTGTCAGGAGAAGACATTTCTGTAGGACACAGATATGTGTTACAACAAACAAATTCAAAGATTTTAGTTATGTCATGAAATGAACATGTTTTGGGGTAAACGCACTTCCTATTAGAATCAAGAGAAAAATACCTTTAATTTCAGAAGCCCCTGGATTTGATCCTAGAGAAGTCAGATGTTGTGTCATGTTGCAACAGAGTTCATTGTGTCCAGGGAGGGTGCAGCTGCCGGTGCCAGGCATAGGAACAAACGAGTTGGGTCTTCGTTTCATAAAGATCCAGAATCCATTTATTATCCCCAGGGAGGAGGGGTGGGACAAAGACAGAAGATCAGGCAAAGGCAGGGTCATGGGGTTTTATAGGGTATTGCAGGGGTGGAGTTAGGGTTTTGGTCAAGGGAGGAGTTATTAGCAACACAGGAAGGGTAAGATCAAATTCCTGCCTCTTAGGAACAGGGGCACCTCACAACTCCCCCGTTTTTAAACTAATCAATGCATGTTGAATAACTTACAATAAGGGGATTCTCGGGAATATGACTTAGTAGTTTACAAAACCAAAATTATTATTATTAAGCTAAATTAACAAGGAATAGAAAAGCATTTGAGACTCAATCACAAAGGATAAAGTAACAGAAATTATGATACTTGATTAAATTAATACATTTTTACTTAATGAGTTAATAGTTCAATCTCCTCTGGCTTTTGATCTTACCAGAATGGGTGAAGTTCTTTGATCTCTTAATGAGGGGCACAGTCCTTAGTGTTTGGGTGTTGTTATTTTGATTGATGATGACTGTGAAGCGAGGGAAGCTGCGAGGGCCCCAGGCATAGGGCTTGGAGAGAGGCCAGTACCAGGGGGGCAGTGGCGAGGCTGGCAGCGCTACAGCAGGAGCTGGCTTCTTCAACGGGGCCGAGCAGCCCTACCACACTGGCCCGGGGTGGGGGCAGCTGCAGCCCGCAGCAGGAATGGGGAGAGGTAGGTAGGGGGGAAGGGGAGCTTCAGGACCAGAAAAGAGAGACTTTGGCCGGAAAAAGGGGAATCTTAAACAGCATGGTAAGTGCCACTTTTAGAAGGAGGGCCTGGGATGGCGTGGCCATCATCTTCCCAGGTAGGGACGGGGAATATGGAAAGACAGGGGGTGAAGGAGGACACAAGACAGCGAGAGGACAGTAGTGCTCCCATTTCACTTCTGGATGGATTCTGTCTCTTGTTCTGCCTTCAGGGAAAGGGGAAAAGGGTGGCGGAGAGGGACACGAGGTGACAGAGAGATGGTAGCAACTCCGTTCCCTCCTGGAAGTTTTCACTCCTTGACACACTCTTAGGAACAAAAGGGTAAGGAAAGATATAGGCATCTTCACAGAAACTGAAAAACATGGGGGTTTATAGGAGGGGGGACCACTGATCTAGGGCATTGACGCACTGCATGCAATCGGCCATAACTGTCCATAAGTAGCCTCCAGGGCTTTATCGTTAATAAGCTGCAGCAGACATGTTGGGAAAGTTGACAAGAGTCTTTGGAATGGTCCTTTTTGCAGGCAGACTGGCTGCTTGTAGCTCTTAAAAACTCCCTCCCATGAAAAACGAAAAACCTTAAACAGTTCATAAATGTCTTGCTGAGTGATGGTAGATGTCAGTCCCATTGCCTGGTCCCAGTAAGCTGGTCCCCTTACTGGGAATTCCCCTCCCCGTAAGCTTTTTAGTCCCATGTTGTTAAGGTCACTCTCAACCTGGCCTCTAGCCATGGTACTCTTGAGTCTTCCTTTTTAAGATGGGGGTCCTGCAAGGCGTAGCCATCAGTGGGTAACTTACGGAGTGCCAGTTGTGCTGTCCTCACTGGCTGCCTGCATTCTCCACCATTTGTTGAGTCATGTTGCGACAGAGTTCATTGTGTCCAGGGAGGGTAGAGCTGCTGGTGCTGGGCATGGGAACAAACGAGACTGGTTTTCGTTTCATAAAGATCCAGAATCCATTTATTACCCCTGGGGAGGAAGGTGGGACGAAGAAGAAAGACCAGGCAAAGGCAGGGTCATGGGGTTTTGTAGGGTATTACAAGGGTGAAGTTAGGGTTTGGGTCAAGGGAGGAGATATTAGCAACACAAGAATGGTAAGATCAAATTCCTGCCTCTTAGGAACAGGGGCACTCCACAGTCAGATACATATTTGCTAATAAAAATGCAGTTTCATTAATTTAATTAGATATACGTGATGATATAATGACTTAAATCAATGCTGCTGTTTTTTCTTTCTTTTTCCCCCAACCAAAAGTACAATGATATCACTCTGAGTTGAAATACCACTTCTGCAGTGTTTCTGTAATGTAATTTCTGATTCAGCACTGCTTCTACTGCCACAATAACTAAACCAGACAGAATCAGTACATTATACGGTCAGCTCCCAGTGCCATGACTTTTCTAAAGCCTAAGGCTAACATTTTAAAAATTTAAGTACTTGAGAAGAATTTAAAGTACTAAATTTAAGAATTTAAGGACCTAAAATGAGAGGTGGGGAAATTTTATTAGAGCTCCCAAGGGTCAAAGCATGCCAGGCAGATTTTTCTAATGTGAAAGTAAATGGAAGAAAAATTAATGGTGCAAAAGAAGCTTTTCAAGACTACTTAACACATTATTATCAGTTCATGACAAGTCTGCAGGATTTGCAGCACAGATGAGGTGAAACTGTACCATCTCTGGGAATTCGGACACATTCTTGTCTGAAAGGAACATCTCTAGTCATTAATTCATTGCTGAAGATGTGGGAAAAGGATGACATATCACAGAATCACGAAATCACAAAATATGCTGAGTTGGAAGGGACCCACAAGGATTATTGAGTCCAGCTTCTGACCCTGCACAGGACACCCCAAGAGTCACACCATGTGCCTGAGAGTATCATCACTTCTTAAGCTCTGTCAAGTTTCTTGCTGTGACCACTTCACTGAAGAGACCTTTCCAGGGCCCAACCACCCTCTGCGTGAAGAACAATTTTCTAATATCCAACCTAAACCACTCCTGACACAACTTCAGGCCATTCCCATGGGTCCTATCATTAGTCATCAGAGAGAAGAGATCAGTGCCTTACCCTTCTCTTCTGTCATTACAAAGGGTTCTATATTGCTATATTACTAACATTTTCATACCTTGTGGCGTGCTTTCCCGAGCAGCTCTTTACACCACAGCCACCAGACTTCATCTGACTCCTCAATTAGTTAACCTGCTCTTTTATAATACCCACCCCAATTGGCTCCAGCTGTGGCCTGTTAAAGGCAATAATTAACACAGCTGTATTCAATTAGGTGTGAGATTATTTTCATCAGTATCTCTATTTTACTGCATTCTATCCACTACACTCTTCCTTTCACAAGGAAGTTGTGGAAGACTGTGATGAGGTCTGACATCACTCTTTTCCTTCCCAGGCTGAACAGGCCCGGTAACCTCAGCTGCTCCTCACATAGCTTCCCCTCTAGGCCTTTCAACATCTTTGTTCCCCTCCTCTGGCCTCTCTCTAATAGTTTTAACATTTTTCTTATATTGTAGTGCCGAAAACTGCACACAGGATGTATGGTGAGGCCACCCCAGCTCAGAGGAGAGCAGGACAATCTCCTCCCTTGCCTGGTTGGTGATGCTGTGCCTGATGCCCCCCTAGGACACAACTGGCCCTCCTGGCTGCCAGGGCACATCTGGAGACTTCCCACATATTACAGAGCTAAAGTGAGGCTTTCCTTTGTTCTCTTCATACTGATGATAAGAAACTAGTGACCCTTGACGTGGTGCAGAGGACCAGACCTTGAAGGGAATTAAAGAGATCTGATATTCAAGAGAAGTACAGGCTCCTTTCCTGAAAAACATACAAGATATCACCCTGGCCTCTGCATACTTACAGATTTTGGTTTAAGATAGATACAAGCAAGTGTATTTTACCAGCAGTACCAGAGTAGTGCATGTCTGGCTATTTCTGTCACAGGAGGATGCAGAGACAATGTCAGGGAACTGAAAAAGGAATTAAACAGCTTCTTGGGCAATATGTTTCAAAATGGATGTTAAAAAAATCTGGGTTGGGATGTTTGAGTGAATGTACATAATGTAAACATTTTGAATGTTTTGACACCAAAAAGACCCAGCTTGTACACTAAATCACTTCTGTCTAGGCAGAATCTGCTGTTTCAACTGCTGGATATGCACTATTGGACTAGATGGACCATGTGTAGATCCATTTGGGTTTTGTTTGTTTGTTTTTGTGGGGTTTTTGTTTTGTTTTGTTTTCACAGACAGTGAGATGGAGAATAATCACCTCAAATAACAGTTTAATAACATAACATCAGATTTATGGGGGTCATTTTTGATAGTAACTCAAAAAGAAGCAATTTATAGAAAATGTATGTATTTTAAAACAACTATGATTGCCAATCCCAAATAATTAATTATTGTGAAAATTCCAGAATAGATGTCTAGGCTGTATAATACATAATAACCATATTAAAATAAGCAGGGGTTTGATAATGTATGATCTTATCTTACTGACCTTGGAAATTGACAATTACATCAGAATTTAGAGTAATTGCTTTAGAATTCCTGCTCCTCATGATACTGCACTGTAGGATATGGGGTTATAATTGTTAGAATTAATTAAGGCTTGTGCGCAGCAGAAGGCCCTGTGGGAAAGGCACTATCGATGTAGGGCGGCCCCCATCCAGGGAATAATGTGCTCTGATTCCATGATTTCAGAATGCTGAACACTTGCTTTATTAAGCTATGTTATATTACACTAATACTATACTATATTAAAGAGATGTTATACTAAAGAGATACTAAAGAAAAACCCATGACTGTCTCACTCACGACACAGCTTTGACTTAATTGGCCAATCAATCCAAACAACCATCAGCAGAGTCCAGTTAACAAATCACTTTCAGTAAACAATCTCCATAACACATTCCACATGTGCCAAACAACAGGCGCAGCACGTAGAGATAAGAACTGTTTTCCTTCTTCTTTCTCTGAGCTTTCTCACTGCCTTCTCCAGGAAAAATCCTGGGAGAGGGAATTATGTCTCTCTCCGTTCAGAGAATGTGAATACCGCAAAGCACAGCTGCAGGCTGGGTGGGTGAGAGGCCATTAGAGTGAGGAGAGAGTCCGCTGAGTGACAGCTGGAAGTGAGCTTGTGATTGGCTGGAGGAATGCACGGACAGCATATGAGCAGGAATCTGATTGGCTGGAGGAATGCACGGACAGCATATGAGCAGGAAGCTGATTGGCTGAAGGAACGTGTGGACAGCATAGGAGCAGGAAGGTGATTGGATGGTAGGACGTGTGGACAGCAGCACTGCAGCTGAGCCAGCCAATGGGTGCCCTTCTTCTGTGAAGTTCTGTGAGGCCTCCGTTTGGTTTCATTTACATCAGGTGGAGATTAAAAGTATAAAAAGGGTGTGATTTCTGCAATAAAGGGATCTCCTTCAGGTGCATAACGGGGTCCGTGTCGCTTTGTTCGCCATTCTACATAGCCTAATCCAAATAAAACAGGAACAGTGTCATGTATGTGCAGGTGAGATCTGGTTAGGAATGTGGACTCTTTCAGATGTGATCAGTAAAATGAAAAAGGTGATGATGGTGGAAAACTTTGTGCTCTTTCTGAGCCAAGCCAAAGAGATAAATGTGCCTCAGTCTGTTTCAAAGTCTCTAAATGACTATAGTATCTCTGGGTAAGGATCTGTTTTTGTAGAGCAAAGCAGATTTTGACAAAACTGTATCTCTTTGTGGCTATAATAATGTATCAAATTGGTGTACAAGAAAAATTGGGATGCCATTTTTCCAAGTTCACTGGAAACCATAGGAGTGAGTTATTACACAAATGAAAACCTCCAAACTGAAGAACTCAAATAGGGCAAAAAACCATCTAAAGTAACCTTGAAGTATCCCCTTCTGTAATCTACAGTTCTGCAGTAGACAATCACACAAAGGGAAGCTTTAAACACCACGTATTACTTGACCCACTATTAGGTGTCACTGAATTTCTCATTTGTTAGATAATAAACAACTTGTTGATTACCATTTCACTTACATGTAGAGGCCATTTGCAAACTCCAGAAGGTCAAACAGACGTTTCTGAAAAACACTGGAGCCAAATAAGAGATTTTTGTACTCTGCAAAAATACAGCACATCAAATACAAAGAAGCCTGGGGACCCTGCAAGAGTCATGAATACTTTCACAAGCCTGCAGAAAACAGAAGAGTGACTTGCTGTGATTTGTTGCTGATGGAGTCTAGCCTATGTCATTATTTACTTTCACAATGTCTTGACTTCCAAGGAAGTGCTGTGGCATTTAGTTATACATGAATTTTCATGATTAAGTAGTCCTTAATTTTACTTTTTTTAAACACCTAAACAGTAAAATTTTTACCTCAGGTCAGTTTCAAGAAAATATTGGTCAGTTTCTATTGTTCCGAAGAATAATTACAGGTCCTTGATCACTTCCCAGTACAGAGAATTGTGTGCTTAACAAAAATTTGCACAGTTGGTAATATGAAATGTTTTTCAGAGAAAGCTTGCTCAGCTATCCTGGTTAGATAAATTAACATGACCCCAAGTAGCATTCTTCTGTAGGAAAGGAAATGTGGTTCATGTCAACACCACTTAAATATCTGAATGTTTTCATAATGCATGTTTTTATACAAGCATACATATAAGTGTTTATTGTAAAAATATGACACCTAAGACTACTTTACATAACACTAATGTGATATCACACCAGAGACAGAAAGAAAACCCATGAGTCAGTAACAGAAGGCAACATACAAAATGTAAGGATGTCACAAATTTGAAAGAACTTACAGTGGTATTTTTGCCACTGTCTCACAGTTATGCTCCCAAGCTCCAGTATAATTTATTTTCTTGCCTTGGTGAGGGAAATTAGAGCAATGTGAACACCAGGAATGAATGTCTCTGATCTGATTCTCTGCTGCATAAATGCTATCTGCAAACCAGTCTGAAGAAGTGAGTTTAGCTGGTAACATGCATCAGGAGAAACAAGATGCCACGTTTTATAGAAGTCTTACAAACATAAATTTAAGCTAGATAGACTGGCTGTCACAGTATTTGGGGATAAGTCTTCTCCTCTATTGTCCAGAATCTAAGTTCTATATTGCATGTTCTCTAGTGTCTGTCTTGTCCAGTTGCATCACTAAATATCATGACACTCCACATTGCCCCAGAAAAAACCTCTTAAAATCAGTTATTTAAGTATTAGGCAAAAGAATATTAAAAATAAAAAAGTCTAAATTAATTCACTTGGCACTTACAGTACTCACAAGGCACTTACAGCAGCCTTGGAAAGTGTAAGGGGAATGGAGTACATCATATTATTTTCTGTAGGGAAAGTTACAAACATGAGCTGTTGTAGGATAAAGCAGAGAAAGTATCAGATAGCTGGCACTCTAAATTTCCAAACAGCAGTCTGCTAATAGAGCAAGGTTATACTATCCTTGTCTACAGTTCACATGTATCACATGTATCGCATGAATTATTATTAACTTTTCATAAGATATAAGTAACTCATCATGCCCCACCAGTTTGATACTAAACCTAACTATAAATGAAAAGAAGTTTCAGAGAATGAATTCCACTTATTTTTTAAAATACTTTCAAGCCTTTTCTTGTATACAAGCATCTGCTGATATCAGATGCCTGATAGCTGTTATCATAAAACAGATAATTCAGCTCGGTGCTCCTATTCCAAAAGGACATGTAGAAGCATTTAATGAAATGATCACAAAAAGACCTGTGTTTAATATGAATATTTTCCAATAATTCCTCTGCTTGATATGTCAAATGAGTATAAGTAGATGTGTTACTTCTTCTAAATTTACAGCTACAAAACCAAAAATGTTTTTTCTCATATTTCCTAATATGAGAAAACTAGAAACTATTACTTCTCTGAGCTTTGGTAGTAATGCTGTTACAAAACAAATACTGAACGATAGCATCAAGAATATTATTCACACCAAGAGTAACAGGTTTTGCCAAGATAATGCATATTACACATTAGTGTGAGGCACTAACACTAAGGAAGTGGAAGGAAATCAAAGGGGAGTTCCTGCTCAGCAAAGTTCCAGTTTATCCTTTCGGGATCCTCCTGCTTGACCCTGCCTTTCTGACTTTGTGAAGGTTTTGCTCAAGCTGTACAGGAAAAACAAGAATATTTCTTCACTGTTTGTGTGCACTGGACTAATTTCTGTATTGCATTAAACAGCCTTTCTGAAGCTATAGAATCACAGATCACTAAGGGTGTAAAAGGTCTACAAGATCATCAAATCCAACCTTCAACCAAAGCCACCATACTCACTAAACCGTATCACAAAGTGCCACATCTACTTTTTTTTGAACAATTCTAGCGATGGTGACTTTACCATTTCCCTAGGGGGCTCGTTCCAATGCTTAACCAATGCTTCAAGAGAATACATTTTTCCTATGTCCTTACTTCATATACAGCACCTGCTTTAATCTTCCCTCCAAAGTGACTCTAGCCCATACAAACTTCTTACATCCCTCCCTGGTCAATTAATAAGTAAATTCAGGCTGACTTCCATCCCAAGTCTGAAGCTTCAATAAAATCTCAATAAATAGATTAAAACCACATTTAACTATAGCTACTAATGAAGTAGATACACCACTAGACCCCTGCCCCAAACTAGACTCCAGTTTGTTGTGCACTATGGAACCAAAGCCAGTCTTGACACTGCTGTCTCATTTTCCTCTTCCCTCTAGAGCAGGCAGAGATAGGAGCTCTCTTAGCAGAGAAATGAGGTTCAAACACCCAAACTGAATCCACACAGATGTCCCCCCTCAGCCACTATTCAACTTCAGAGTCAGTTAAAAATCCACAGGACCTCAGTTTTTCATATTAAGAGTCTTCATGGAGGTAAAATTCTGCTTAAAAGTTTTTCCAAGAGCTACACAGGTCCTGACAGTGTCCCTCAGGAAGTGCCTAGGTTTCTAAATCAGCGCTGGCAAAACCAGGCTCTCTGGAACACACTTCTTTTCCAGGACCCATGCAACATGCTTGCAGATCTGAAAGTGTATCTGGTGGAACAGTGATGGAGAAAGAGAAGACAGTGGTACTGTTCTGTATTACCTTCTTGTCCCTCTGATTCCAAACATTAAACCAGTGACAGAATATATGGCAGAGGAGTTCAGTTCCATCCTTCCTCTTATTGAAGCTGTCACCTACCACAGGAAATGTTTAAACCTCCAGTTACAGCCTGAGGTTGGAAAGGCAGTGGTTTCAATCTTTTCTACCAAAGCTAAACCACTTCACAGGGATGAATTAAGTATTTATTGAGCCAAGAAATGGGAAAAAAGGATTCATAGACCGCTGCTTTGGGTATAAGATTCTTGGCCAGAGAAACACAGTTTTCTATCCTGCTCTACTGACTCCTTAATTCAAAGAAAGTGTTGAACAGCACAGACGAGGGGATGGATGCCTCCTTATCTCCCAGCTAATCACAGAGCCACTGGGGTTAGAGTCTTCCTAGCTCTACTTGCTACACCAATCAATATTTAACCCTTCTTCACAAAGGGAATCAGATTAAGGATACTGAAGCTCTTTTTGTCTATGAGGCTTTATTGATGCTTCAGTGTATAATATCTGTACATCCAAAAAAGCCAAAAAATTTCAAAGCCAAAGTGAAGCAAGCAAAACACCCCAGACAAACTGAATGAAAAATTGACATATCTGGCCACAGTGCAAATTAGTAGAGAAGTATTTTATTACCCCACATTTAGAAAAGTTATTGGCAAGTCTGAAAAGTGATTGGTTATTATCACATTATAAGCAATGGATGACACAGCCCCTGACATAATTTTTTATGGAGTGACATAGAGAAATAACAGTTTCCTACAAATATCAAGTTAGCTGTGACATGCATATATATGATCTATTAGAAAAACCCTCTTGCAGTAATGAAGCATGAGCCATATAGTCACAGCAGGAACAGTCACATTTAAATTCATTAGGCTAATAAAGAAAAAAAAAAGACAAATCTTTGTTCATGCTATAGCCAAAAGCCACTGTCATTATTTTCCTGTCTGAATGCAAAAAAAGTCTGCTATAATCAACATACACTGGCTTTATCAGGGCGTCAGAGTTGCTTCTGGTTACATTATGGAATTTGGTAGGTTTGATACCCAAGGACTTGTTAAAAAAATTGTATTTTGGGAATAATCTCTAGTGATGCATAAAATGAAAATTAAGTCCCATAAGATATGTTTTGCCACCGGGCACATTGCTGAAGAAAAAGTGGGGTTCCATTACTTTCTGCTATTTGTATTTGCAAGCTGTTTACAAATATCGAGCTAAAAGATAGGAGATTTTCAATAAATATTGACTTCTTGTTTAATAAAAAACCCAGTAGTTTTCCATCGAAATTGATAGTATCTAAATTCTGTAGAAATACATATTTTGCTAGGAAATATAAGCATAAGAAAAGCTTTTTTGGATAGAGAACACCAGAATTTCTGCCAAACTACCAGCTTTATATGCAGACCAGAAAATGCTCCAGTGTGCTAGAACTCAAATTTTTTCAAGTCAGTTCACAAATTTCCAATAAATGTCATTTTCCTGCCCCCTTTTTCGAAACTTAAGCAAACTAGGACCAAACAAGCAATATAATACCAGTGATATAGATTAAATAAGTTAGAAATTATATGCCTTTTTTCTTGCACTATATCTTCAAGGTATCAGAAATTCAGCCGTAGGACTAAGGACTCAAACCCATTCGAGTATTTCCATCTCCGCTGCCATGTGGAACAGATTGCAGTAGATGGTTCAGTGAGGAAAGCAATTTGGAGGGATGCAGGGAAAGGATAGCTCCTCCCACAGGTATTCAGGAACAACTCTGATGATCAACTAGACTATCTGGCCACTCAATTAAGCATGTGGCAGTTGGTAAGTTATTCACAACAGCACTTCAGAAGAGCTACAATAAGTAGCTTGACACAATTCAGTCATTTTTGGACTGATAGACATAAAAAAATTTTCAGACTCTGGATGATGTCAAGCTGGTAGATGAGAAGCTTGAAATGACCTGGAAATGGGCAACTACATTGCATACCAGAAAGTCAGCTGCATCCTAGGCTGCAGGTCCAGGGAAGTAATTACCCCACTGTGTTCCTCTCTGGTGAGACCTCACTTGGAATATTGCATCCAGCCCTGGGTTCCACAACTAAGGAAGGACATGGAGCTCTTGGGAGAGAGTCCAGAGGAGACCACACAGATGCACAGAGGGCTGGAGACCTCTGCTATGGAGACAAGCTGAGAGAGTTTGGGTTGTTTAGCCTGAAGAAGAGAAGGCTTTGGGATGACTTAATTTCAGCTTTCCAGTACCTAAACTGAGCATATAAAACAGAGAGGCATACAGACATTTTACAAGGGCATGCAGTTATAGGGCATGGGAGAATGGCTTCAAAGTGAAGAAAGGTATGTTTAGATTACATATTAGGAAGAAATTCTTTACTCAGAGGATAATGAAGCACCAGAACAGGTTTCCCAGACAAGTTGTGGGTGCTTCATCCCTGGAATGTTCAAGGCCAGGTTGGATGGGGCTTTGAGCTGTCACGAGCTGCTAGCCCACTAGCAGCGGAGCAAGAGGCAGCGGTGCTGGGACCTTCCAGGAGCGTCCCCAGTAACGAAGCTGCTTGGTGGCACAGGCACGCACACACACAATCACTCCAGCACACGCTTCCCGTGGCTCTTGTAGAATCGCCGATGACAAAGAAGTGGGAAGGGTCTTTGTATGGAGTTCCGAGGAGGAGGAGGAGGTTTATTCCAGCTGCTCACAAAGGGGTCCAGGAACAAAGACAAAAGAACAGTGCACAGTCCAGGTTTAAATACGGGGGACAAGGGGGCAGAGCAGAGCATGAGGGCCAATGGGCTGAGGGCTCAGGGCGGTACAGAGGCGGGATAAGGGGTGGCAGCCAATAGGGTAAAGGTGTGGGATACTGCAGTAATACAGGGCCAATGGGTAAGCAGGGAAGGGAGAACATTCTAGGGCATATACATATAAGGAAAAAGGGGCGGAGAGGCCAATGGGCCAACCAGGGAGGTAGAACTGGGGTACATCTGCATACACAACAAAGCATCCTGGGAGAGGCTTTGCTCAGTCACCTTGAACAGGGGAGATTTTTCCAATTTAGGGTCTGTCCCTCCAAGGAACTATAATGGACCGTTTGTGTGTAGGGCCACTGGCCTCCACACTGAGCAACCTGATACAGTGAAAGGTGCTCCTGCCCACAATGGATGGCTTGATTTTTGAAGTCCCTTCCAACCCATACCATTCTATGCTTCTGTGATTTAGAGAGAGAGTGGATCCTCAGCTAAGACAAAGCTTTGTGGTTGAATTTACCTCAATGATGAGTAAGTGTGAAAATCTAGCTGAGGATCTAGTCTACTAAGCCAGGCTCATGGCCACTGAACTGTCCAAAAATCTTAGAGTGAACACATAAAGCATTGCCCAGTAATAAAAATAAAATTCACCACTGTCCTTGAAACTTGTTTGTTTAATATGAATTTTGCTTTGAGATGAATATAAAATCCCAAAACTGGGAGGACAACAGTGAAAGGGATCACTAGTGCATAAAACCAACTGAAATAGTGATTTTCAGAATATCCCCAACATGCCCCACTCAAAACTTGGTTTTAAAGATTAAATGTCCAGCATCTGGTGTTCAGAGGAACCTAAGGCCTCCTAGAGCAAAGCACAGAACAGCAGGAATTCAAAACTTATATCATTGAGAGAAATGGCAGCCATAGCAATGCTTTAAATCTGTAGAAAGTATTGTTAGTATACAGTCAGGTTAAAAGTGAGGTAAGAGATTTGCTATTTGCTCTTTCCCCTACAGTCTACCTGTATTTATTTTGTTTGGGTTTTTTAAAGCATCTTCCTGTTTTCACATATATATTTTTACATACATATTTTTAATATGTATACACACATATGTGTGTGCCTATGTGCATGCAAACTGTGCAAAAAGACAAGTGGGAACTACTTAATGAAGTTATTATGCACCATAGCAAGCAGGGTAGTACTGCTTAATCAGGAGTATAATATATTGTCCACTCAAATAAGTAGAGAAATATAAAATATATATGGTTAGTTTTATCATTCCAGTCACTACAAGCAAACAGGTAGCAACAAAAAGGTAGATTAGAGAGAGTTTATAGATTCCTTTAATCACCTTGTACTCCAAAACTCACCTGAACCACAAGTCATGTGGGGCAGGGTAGAAAGATGACTTGATATTAAAGGTCATACAGGCCTTGAACACCAGATAAATTGAGAAGATATATTAGTTCATTACCCTGAGCTCCTGTAGGATCAAAAGCTTTAGTCCTTCACACAGTTGGTCCTGCATTGAATCCACTAATGTGCATTTGCGAAACTTTGTCTTCCAGGAATGCAGATAGTCTTGACTTTAAACAACAGTCACATTATGGAAAGTAATTAGGTCCATTGTTTGTCCACCACATTACAATGGAGAATGGGTGGGGGGAAAACAACAAAAAGATCCAATTCCAAGACAGACTTGTCAGACTTCAGCTTCCAGCTGCTGGGTACCACTTGTCTGGTGAACATTATGTGGCTGTTCAGTTTTTCTTCTTTTTCCTCCTGTTTGATTTCTATCTTTTTTTGCCACATTTCACTTCTTTCCTTTCTTCTTTGATCTTAAAGTATTAAACAGCCTGGTCCTTCTCCTGCTATAATGAATTTTCATCTGCCTTCAAAAGCATCAGACCTTTTTTCCCCTTTTTAGAGCATCAGTTATGTCACAACCTTAAAAGAACTTACTGAAAATTCAGCACCATATACCACTATCATCATTCTTGCTTGTGCTGTGAAAAGACAAATTACTTTCTTGCTCTTATTTAGTAATCCCTTATTCACCCATCTGCAGAGCAATCTCACCTTGTTCTGTTACAGCACATCATCTGTTCTTCACATACTGTTACCCCCAGGTCCTTTTAGTTGCTGCCTTCCACTAACTTCATTTGAAGTAAGCTCACACTCCTTATTTCTATAAGGATCACTTTACATTCAGCGTATTTAAAGTTCTATTTCTCTTTCAATGAACGTCTATGTATCATTCTTTCAGTTGCTGATTTATCTAAATGTTTTCTCCATATTGATTTTATAGTTACAGTTGCAAAAATGTTATAGTTGAGCTGTGATAAACTTAATAAGAAGATTTCATATAATCAATACTGAGTGCTGGGGACTGCTAACATCTATTAGAGCACTGCTGGAAAAGGCCATTCCATCATGCCCACATATTTACTTGGGTGGAAGTTTGGAAGTGGGGAGCAAACTTTCACTTGATCTTTGTTGTAAGATAAAGTAATGGCAAGAGAGCTCTCTACTGTACAATCAACAAAGGTACAGGAAAAATAAAGAGAGATTAGGCTACCAGAAGTGCAGCACTGGCAAAGGGCCTATGGAACTTTCAGCTGCTACTCTGACACTAGCCTTACACAATTAATAACAATAATCATTTGAATTAGCTTTTTTTCCCCCAAACAACTGCATAAGATTTCAGTCTGGATGGCCACCCTTTGTCACCAGATGAAGCCATGAAATGATTCAAGGAGAAGGTGAGGAAGATTAATGTATGCTAATCCTCAGTCCACCTTGCAGGAGAGGGAATGAGTGATATCCCAGACTGAAAATACAGTAAGCCACCAGATGAGCCAAGCACCACACTAGGACAATCAGGCACAGTGTGTCACATCCTAGAGATATTAGCAAGGAGTCTCAGTATTTATTATGTAATCTTAGTAATTAATGAGTACACTAAGAATGTACTAAAAACCAAAATGCCTGTAGAAAGAAAACATATGGACAGTGCTCATTTATAAACAAACATTGAATAAAACAATTGTTACTTCCAAGGTGGGAACATTTTCCCCATTGCAAGATGGGAAAGTGAAACGCCATTACGAATTTAGAGATTAAATGTTTCTGCACACTCACCAGAGAAACTGATGTACACAAACTCTACTCTGTGATTTAAAGAACTAGACATGTAAAGCTAAAACATTCAAGAATAATTTTTTTTGACAGCAAAGCTAATCTCCTGTATCAGAATAATGGAAGAAACAAGATCATTTCATCATCTGCTGAATATGAATTTGTAATGATTCTTGTCTTAGTGCATAAAACCCTAACCAGCTTTCTCCAGAAGTGAAAGATGTAACAAATGCCTACTCACCAGTGAGGTTCAACTGTTCTGAAAATGGGATCATGAACCACAGTGTCAAGTCTGCCCTCCTTCAGAATTCATTAGAAAAGCATTTTTTTTCCCTGATGTTAACAGACAAAGAAATACTTCTTTCTAAACACACTTCCATCCCTTATTAAAATACATATCACCTTTTTCCCCTTTATTTAGTGAAAAATGCTCTTCTCTGANCCTGGAATGTTCAAGGCCAGGTTGGATGGGGCTTTGAGCTGTCACGAGCTGCTAGCCCACTAGCAGCGGAGCAAGAGGCAGCGGTGCTGGGACCTTCCAGGAGCGTCCCCAGTAACGAAGCTGCTTGGTGGCACAGGCACGCNCAATCTTTGCAAACATCTTATATATAATGAAATTCTCTAAATCCAGTTTTGATACTTTGCAATCACAGTAGTTAACACTGGCAAGACTTGTTCATAACACACTTGCTGTTTTTCTTGTTCTTGTTGCAGGCTTATGCCATATTTACATTAACCAAATATTTAGCAGGATTCCTTAGACATGCTCAAAGTTTCTTTTCTATGAAGCAAAGATCATGCCATGACAGAGAGCATGAGACACAGCATCAGTCTAGCCACAGATATACATGACTCATTAAACTTGATCTCAATGTGAGCAAATTTGTTCAGGGGGCTATCACAATAATCTCAACTGTTTTACTTCCAGGACCCCTACTTTTTATATTCCTTATTATCTATGTCCACATACTCCATCATTATAAATGTATTTTTACTGTAAAATGCTCTCAAAGTACTACATGCTTCCTTCACAATTCCAATCACCATGAATCCAAACACAGATGGAACTCTAAAATCAAGTTTTGCCTTAAAAAATACCAAAACAGCAAAAAGAGCAGGCCCTCAATTAAATCAATTTTTATTTAAGGTGAACTGTGAAAATCTGTAGCATTTGGCTATTAGTTTCAGAAAAACAATCTGTTGAAAGATTTCCTGCTTCCAGGCAGACCAGAAATACACACAATTTGCTTTGTGGTATTTTAGTGTTTCTAGACTCTGCTGCATGAAAGTACAGTAATATATTGAGGTATGGTACAACTGGTCCTCAAAAAGTATACTTGAATAAATT
This sequence comes from Hypocryptadius cinnamomeus, assembly GCA_013400635.1. Taxonomy (NCBI): domain Eukaryota; kingdom Metazoa; phylum Chordata; class Aves; order Passeriformes; family Zosteropidae; genus Hypocryptadius; species Hypocryptadius cinnamomeus. The sequence goes on along the minus strand of VYZP01046678.1, from coordinate 25,572 downwards.
TACACATTTGTTTAATAGAAGCAAGAATATTAAAAAAAAATTAAAATCATTACCAAAGGATGACTTAAAAACTAAACCCCTCATCTTGCAAAGTTGCAAGCAGTAGTCCTTCTAAATAATAGGAAGTATTCTGTAGAGATGGAGGCTATTTGCAACCTCAACTATTCTGATTGCCCCAGGCCCTTGAATCCTTTAAATAATTCCGAAGTTTAATGAACTGATCATTCACCAGCAGAGTTACAATATTTTCTGGCAGAATTTCCCCTCCTAATGGAAACACCAGACCTGGTCTTTTAAAGGCAGCTAGGACAGTGCAAGTGAATTAGGTAATATTATGGCTGAGGTAGGGAATCTCCAAAATGATGCTGTTTTGTCATCTTTGAAAATGCAATGGATCAGCCAGGGGCTGCATGATTAAATTATGTCATGCCAAAACTTATCACTACTGCAGCACTAGAAGGTTATAATAGTGGAGGGTATATAGTCTCTTAACAAAATTACCAAAACAGCTATAATATGAACAGTTAATTTGCTTATAGATGAAGTAGTAGCAGCTGGGCAAAGATAAGGCAGCAGATATTAGCACTTGCAAATCTTCAGCTTGCAACTGATTTAATCTCAGGACAGCTTAAAATGCCTGAGCTGTCCAGGTCCCACAGCAAAGGCCAAGACTCACAAGGTAAAAGCTCTGTGTCCTCCTCACATCCCCATAACCTGGACTAACAGTTCACACACAAAAGATGTTATCACTGAGCAACGTGATCTAGTGGAAGGTGTCCCTGGCCACAGCAGAAGGATGAAACTAGATCAGCTTTAAAAGTCCCTTCCAACCTACACAATTCTATGATTGTGTTCCATACAGGCATCTGAGTGATGTCAGGCATGTAATGACCTCACTTCATTTTTTCCTCTCAAAATAAAATTCCTGCCTTTTTGATCACCAGGTACAAATCCTCCATCAAAACTTTAAAACTGGATGCATATGTTCCTCCAGAACCAATGCAGTCAGGTACAAGAGGGTCCTTCCCACCATAGTTCCTTATCTCTTTCCAGAGAATCACAGGATATCTTCTGTTGGAAAGGACCCGCAGAGATGATCCAAGTCCAAGTCCTGGTCCTACACAGGGCAACCCCAAGAATCACATCATGGATGACCACCAGCATGGGATTCATAGCAGAAAGAAAAGACTTGCAGCCTCACAGGTCTGACATTTCCTCTACTTCACTGGAAGTGGCAGAAGAAGCCCGAGGTGCAGACTCTGCAGTCTCCAGCATTAATGCACGTTCACAGGTAACACTTTGGGAAATGTCTCATTGCAACCTTTATTTCATGAAGGCAGTTTTTGTGGCACAGAGCTGTCTGGTTCCAGAGAATGCTATAGAAATATGTCTGCCCTTTGACTGACTTTGTCAGAAAGGCTAACACATTTAGTTTTAAAACCTGCCAATATTTCACAGCCTCTGGAGCAGACATGCTGTCAGATTTCCTTTGGGAGGAAGAAAGGAGGGGATGTACATTCACTGAATGAAAATAACTAACACAGAGCTGGATCCAGACTCAAATAAGCAAGTCTTTTACTGAATGAGGGCTATAGGTTTTGCCTTACTGATTTTAGCTGAAAGACTAGGAAAGTCTACTCAGCTAGGCTTTTAGCTGAAAGTTCTAGGATTTGGCCTTCACATTTAAGCATAAGGCTATTTTATAGGACCACCTGCTTGAAACCAGAAAAAGACTGAAAATCTGCATGAGCACAAGATGCATAGAGAAAACCTTCAACATGTGAAAATTTATTCTGAAGGCACACAATACACAGACCAGCAATGACTGAAAACTTGTATTGTTCAATACAACAGCAGCATCATTCAAAAAAACAACTTGCAATGGAGCAAAATATCACAGAGCTTTGTAGTTATACTTGCTCTGACTCTTGAATGCAAAACCTGTTTCTGTTACCTACAACATTATCAAGCTGAAGTTTATCAGCATGAGACAGCACCCCAACATAGCTGTTTCAAGTTTTTTTGACAGAACCAGCTGAACTATTACACTGGATTCACAGGAAAATGTGGGACATATCTACACCATACATAGGCATAGAAAAATAATTTCAGCATGTGTTTTAGTGCAATGTTTGGAAAAGCAAGTCTCCACATTCACTGTAAGACTCACCTTTCTTGTCCAGGAATTGTGAGGTTTGTGGGGATATTCTTGAAGTATTAAAAATAATTCTACAAAGGTAATCAAGAAATGAGCTGCTGAAAGAAATAATCACATCAAGGCTTACCAGAGTCTCTCTAAAACCATATGCCAACTCACAACTCCACCACTCTTAATAAAACCACATCACCACCAACCTTTAAAACTCATTAACTATGCCCCAGCAAAGGAGGATAGAAACCCAGCAGCTGTCAGGCACAGAGTTACATAAAAAAGAGACTATTCCAAAGGTTTCTGCTAGACAGAGGAAGAGAACCTTTTTTTTTTCTCCTCACATAAAAATAAAGGTTATAATAGTGGAGGGTTGAATAATAGCAAGAGCAGTTACAGAAGAAACTGATGAATAGGGAGAGACATGCTGCTGGGGCTGTACGTTTAGAAAATCTGCATGGGGCAAAAATTTGCTACAGTGGAATATCACTCGCATATCTAGATAGCTGATGCCATCAGCCAGGCATGTGTGAGAAGTGAGGGCTAATGTGCACCATCCAGAGAACTCCCACAGATACCCAGAAGAAAGGAGTCCTTTTATCTATTCTTACCTTTTGTTGGGGGAGAGCAATAGATGAACACAGTAGAAGGCCAGAATATTCAGTTTGAAATACTAAATGATAAGCAAACACCTTGCCTCTGTAGTCACAGGTGATTTCCATTAAATTGAAGTAATTCAGCTGTGAAGCAGTGTAGCCTACTTGATTGACTGCCCCCATGTAGATTCAAGTAGGAAATTATAGATACTCTGAAAAGAATGAATCTTTGGCTCAAAGAATCCTGAAATACTTGGAATTTTTCAAATTCCTGGTTCAATGATACATGTCTGTAGGTACGTTTATCCAGTGTTACAGCTGTAACCTTTAGTATACAGCGCTTGAGCCTTCTTTCAAACCACTGGGGACTTGCATAAAGGACTAAGTCCTCTCTTCCTTACAGTAGTAGAATTGCTAAAATAATTACAGGACAAGGAAGCAAAGGGCAGTCCAGAAGCAAGACTGTTTGCAGTCCCAGGGTTTGAAAGGATGCAAGAACTTAGGTCATGTAATGAAGGTATTAAGCATTTTCTGTAAGATACAGTGCTAAGTGAGAGAAATATCATTCCATTTGTTCTAAATCAATGCATAATATCAAGAGGATTCACATTTGTATCTGAGTACAATATTTAAATTATCAGTAAGCATACTTTCTTGACAGATGTCTTATTGTGAGCCCTGATCTGATTCAACCTGCAGTCACTGGGGCCATTCATATGCATATAAAAGGATGTATTTTTGAGTCAGAAAGGCTACATTACACTCTCAAGAAGTACTAGGATTGAAAAGAGAGTGCTGTTACAGGTGGGAAGACTCCATGAAGGTTTCCTGGCCTCTTGCTTACACCAAGCCTCTGCAGCTTTTCTGGACAAAAGAAACAAAACCCTTTTAATGATAAAAGCATAACAGAATTGAGGATTTGCCCCAGTGCAAGAAGTATGCTGATGTTGACTTGGAATTTTATAATTACTTTTATGTTTAAGAGCCTTATGACATCTGGATGAGGTGATTGTGTACTTCAGGAACACTCTCACCTGAAATGAGGACCTTAGGCACTCATGGACCTCTTGCTGTCACTAGCTCAGCCAACAACCCCTGAACTGCAAGTCCTTTTCAGTGAAAAATTAGTATAGCACCCAAATTAATACTTCTAATTCCAAACAATAAACTTATGAGAAATCAACTAATATTAGATTAGCTGCAAGGTTAGTGTAAATCTCTGATGAACATAAAACAACATCACTAAAATCAACCCCACAGAACAGGCTACAGAAGACAAGTGTATAAGGTCAGAATCTCATACTGTTGAAAACAAGAAGATTTCTTTTTAGTAAAGGTTAATGCACATCTGGTTTGAAAAATGAACTCAAAAAATACAGTTCATACATGAGTACAAAGTATTTGGCATTCAAAAACTCCAAACAACCAACAGAAATTAAGCTGAGGAAAAAAACCAGTAGCAAAATTAATCTGAACATTTCTAACCTCAATTTCTTTATTATTTCACCTTGTAATCATTTTATGGGATTGCTTTGTCTTTTTAATTTACCAGTCAGAATTAAATAGCATACTGATAATTTCTCAGGTTTCCTGGATAAGAATACTCCAGTCTTCAAGGACAAGAGGATGTCCTTTTTTCCTATCTTGATCTTCAAAAGCACTTGCTCAGTATTTTGTCTGCTATGTCAGGGCATCTCAAGTACAAAAGAT
>VYZP01046678.1:0-21033 GCA_013400635.1 Hypocryptadius cinnamomeus | reverse complement strand
ATTTGAAAAATTTAAAGGGTTTTAGAGTTTTCTTTGACCCAGAGGTCACTCACAGTGGTGGCAAAGCAACTAGAGGATGTTGCATTTATGAAAGATTACTGGTGTTTAATGTATAGAAGAATTTCCCCAGGTGCCTCCCTATTGAACACACAGTGATGAAGAGGAGATGGGTAGTGACTTGTAGCAAGGAGTAGAGCCCTATGCTATGATGTTGACAGGGGCACATAGAAGCCCAGGGAAGTGTTCTGCCCAGGTTCATAGGCATGAGAGCCCACAATAAAATTCTAGTCAGCCCTCTCATTCCCTCACCATACATCACACTGTCTAACAATAAAGCACATGTCTGTCTGGCTCTAATATATTATTGTGTCATTTTCCCCACCAAACTAGACACAGGTCAATTCCATAAAAAATTATTCTACAACAGCATTGATTGCTTGGGTCCATGGACTAAACTCTGATAATGTACTCATAGAGAGATCACAGAATCACAGAATTAACTAGGTTGGAAAAGAGCTTTGAGATCATCAAGTCCAACCTATGACCTGACACCTCCTCATCAACTAAACCATGCACTAAGTGCCACATCCAGTCTTTTTTAAACATGTCCAGGGATGTTTAATCCACCACATTCCTGGGCAGCCCATTCCAGTGCCCAATCACTCTTCAAGTGAAGAATCTTTTCCTGATGTCTAACCTAAACTTCCCCATGTGCATCTGTGTCCTCTTGTTCTGTCAGTTGTTGCCTGGGAGAAGACCAACCCCCACGTGACTACAGCCACCTTTATAGAGAGTGACAAGATCTCCCCTGAACCTCCTTTTCTCCAGGCTAAACAACCCCAGTTCCCTCAGCCATTCTTCATAGGGCTTGTGTTCCAGACCCTTTACCAATCTTGCTGCCCTTCTCTGGACATCCTTATTTCAACAGAAAAATCCCCTGTATCAAACAGGTAACCCAAATTTGGCCTAAGATGACGTGCTTAACTTGGCTCCTAGTCTTCCCATTTTCATGAATATTGAGTTCACCTTCTCAATAAGGCCCAAGGTGCTGCTGGAGTCCTGTAGCTTTATTATGCAACAAACAAATGAAAGGGAGTAACATTAGACATTGATCCAGGACTATGGCTCTAAACAGGTGACTGGCACAAACTCCAGCTGGAGCTCTGCTCTCCCCAGCATGCTGTCAGCACAAGCTTCCTTCACAAGGCTGTTTTGACCAATGACAATCTCAGTGACAAAACCTTCCCTCCTCATTCCAAGACTGACACTTCCTAGGGCTCAAAATGATTTCCTTTATCGTGGAAGTATTCCAGAGTATTTCCAGAGATATTCCAGGGAACGGTGGGCCCTTACTTGGAGACTGTTCTTATCTGTTGGATCTTAGCTTTTTTAGAAGGAATGAGTAGCTTGGCAGAATCCAGGACAGCTATACACATCCTGCTATTCTGACACAATTATGTTGCAGATGCCACTATTCTGAACAAGCTGAATATTCAACCCTTACTACTTCTGACTTTTTAATAATAGACAACTTTCAGAAAATCATTGTTATCTCCAGTTTAACATCTCAGACTTGATGACAAGAAAGAACTGCAAAGATTTTTTCTTTTTTAAAGACTCACTAGAATAAAAATTATTCAATCAAGGCCCATGGCTAGAGGCTGTCATGCATGTTGAAGTCATTCCATACTCATCATGGCATATGAACACTGTATTCTACTGTAATCAGTATTTTTACAGTGTAGAGCTATAATTATAAAGTGATTTTGATTTCAGAAATGGCATTGCAGTACCTCACTCAAAAATACCCTCCCTGAAAATAGGATGCTAAGACTTTTGTTTAGCAGAAGGACAGTAAGTTAGGCATCAAAGCAGACTTTGGCAAGGAGAAAGCCAGTCACTTATCTGGCAAGAGACTTGGCTAACAAAATAAGGATTAAATGTATGCTGAATTCTGCTATGGAACACTTTCCTAGAAGTTTTGAATGATGTCTTTTGTCCTAAAGGGAAGTAAGTGGGGAAAAAAGGGTAAAGGCACGATGGATTGTTAAATAGCAAGCATCATGTATCCCTTCACTAAGCACAGGCCAGGACTGAGGCATGTGTCAGATGGTGCAGGATGTAGGTGTGATTCAGCTTCTTCTTTCTAACATTTAAAACACTTTCAACCACTCAAGACTATTTTCTGCCACCAAGTCTCTGATGGGAATGTAAGAGAGGCAGCACTGACGTTCAGCATCTGCTCTCAGAAGCAATGTTTCTCCTATGACCCAAAGCCATAATATAAAATAATTATTTTCTTTCCACAATTCAGCTGAGTTACTGCAAAAACAGAAACAACACTCTCTCCTTTCTTGTTATGCACACCAGGCATCATATTTTTTTTTTAATCCCCAAAAGTTACATATTTTCTCCTGACAAGGCCAAAAGGGCAGCTAATCCTAAACCTGTAAGTAGATATGTAATGATCAAAAATATTTTAAGGCTGCTCAGCCAAGCACAAACAGCTGTGATACCAACAGTAAATCTATTTTCACAAGTTGACTGGGCTTGATAAACCAAAATATAGTCATAGACAGAAAAGGAGTCATAGTTCCTCTCTTAGGAATAAAAATATTAATTTATTTAGATTTAAATATATGTATGCATCTCACGTAATTCAATGAAAACTTCAAAAGACGTTTTTGTTATGTGTTTGGACACCTGTTAAAGTGTGTGAGAGATTGCCAGGTTATATTTCACTCATCTTTTATATTTAAGTGCTTAAATGACTCTGCCTGCAGCTGGTAGCTTTTCATGTAGTCAAGCATGGTTCAAAGTGTAGTTCCAGGTCATGGTCAGCCAAAGCCATATACATTTTAAACACCCAAAAGGTAAGAGTAATTTCTTCCCTTCCTATCTCTGCTATGGTTCTACTAAAACAAACCAAACGCTTTTCACCTCATTTTTAAATTAAAATCTGCAGAACTGGTTCACCTGAAAGATAATGTTACAACTTATAATCTTATGTTGTTTAACGTCCTCTTATAGATCAATGCGGGCCTGTGGCTGGTATTCAAAATGCACGCAGAAATCTGCTTTTGCAGAGCCCGGTAGCTCAAATTCCTGGGGCTCAGCATCTGCGTATGGGAGATCGTACACCCATTTTCTCCACAGGACTAGGAGATTGACCACTGGTGTTCGGGCATAATTGACCACCCCCAGTACCTGTAGACCTCAGCCCATTGGTTTGGTGGATTTTTTGCGTTGAACTCTGATTGAATCTCCTTCAAAGTGCTGGGGTATTCTCCTATTTTTGTCGGAATCCCTACCAGGCAAGTTGACATTGGATTTCCTGCTGCGGGCGTGGATAGGCAAAGATGGTCTTGGTTCAGTGCATGGGCCAGGGTCACCCATACATTTTTTTGGGGCTGTGGAACGATCCACATGTCTGAGGACTGGTAGAAGATCAGCAGTTGGAGCCAGATGTAGATGGCGGTTGTAGCAATTGCCATGGTGGGTGCCTAAAAGAAAACGGGGACAAAAATGAAAGAAAAGCAACAAGGAAAGAGATGCCACTCAGAGCAATTTGGGGGAACACTGGGTACAACCAAAAGGATGGGACTAAGGCTTTCCCCTTCCCTTGCGGCACCTTCTATTGGATGCTACTGCATCATCCGTAGGGTCATCGGTCAACGTTGGAGCGGCACTTTCAGGCAGATTCTCTTCTCGTGTTGGTACATACGGCTTGACCCACTTTCTGGGGACCCATTTAACCCCTGAGGGCATGGATACACACGCGTATCCACGCCTCCAAGTAATAAGTTTATGTGGGCCTTGTATCTCCTTAGAGTCCGGGTCCCTTATCAACACTGGTGGTCTCTCTTCCGGCTTTAGTTGTTGATGCTGCTGAAAGTGACGCAGGACTGGAGGTGCAGGGTTGTCAAAGGAACAATTAAGAAAATTAATAGTGAACAGGGCTTTACAAAGCCGGAGATGCGGAGCTAGAGTGTGGACATCTCCCCGTTGTCGAAGGAGGACTTGCTTGAGTGTCCGGTGTGTCCTTTCTATTACAGCCTGGCCAGTGGGGGAGTACGGAATCCCCGTCCGATGGTGAACCCCCCATTCTTGCAAAAACTCACCAAATGCCTTGGAAGTATAGGCTGGGCCGTTGTCTGTTTTGATGGTGGAGGGGACCCCCAAAGTCACGAATGCTTGCAGCAGATGTTTTCTTGCATCCATGGTCTTTTCTCCTGTGTGGGCCGAGGCGAAGACCGCACCCGAGAAGGTANAGGCTTTCGTTTTCCCTGAGCAAATGCTCCAAAGTCTCTTTGCTCAATTTCCCCGTAGATGTCTTAATAGGGAGGTGAATGCATGTGAAATCGCATCCCGCCAACAGTCATAGATGAGCCTAGCTCTCATGATCAGCTGGGCCATCAACTCCTGTGGCCTTGTCATACTCTTGGACATCTGGTGACCACGGAACACCCACTCTATGATTAAGAGGGGATCCCTTTGGTCTGTGTCCCATTGAAAAATCAGCCCGTGGAGGTGCGGCAGCTTGCCTAAAATAATGAGCCGGAATGGCAGACCCTCGCGGCATCGATGGGCTTGCTGGTCTGCCAAGGTGGACTGAACCTTCTTGAGAGCGGTCCTGACCTCCTGGGTCAGCGCCCTCGGGGAATCCAACTCCTCTCCCCCCCTTAATAACTTGAAGAGAGGGGATAGATCCCCCGTGGTGAGCCCCAGCCAGGGTCTGGTCCAGTTTAAAGACCTACACAATTGGTGGAGGTCCCATAATGTTTTTGGGTTGTCATTAATTAACAGTCTCTGGGGTGTAATAATCTTGTTGGTAATTTCCAAGCCCAGATACCTCCAAGGCGGCAGGCGCTGTACCTTTTCCTTCTGCAACTCAAATCCTGCTGCTGACAAGGCTGTAATAGTGTCCTCCAGGATACTGACAAATACGTCGCTGTCAGGGGCACAAACAAGAACATTGTCCATGTAATGGTAGATCAGACAATTTCCTGCCCTGGCGCACACTGGGGACAGAACATTCGCGACATACCACTGGCAGATGGTTGGGCTGTTTTTCATCCCTTGTGGGAGAACACGCCAATGGTAGCGCTTCATGGGAGCTTCTCTGTTGATGGACAGTACAGAGAAGGCAAACCATGGCGCATCAGCCAGGTGCAAGGGAATTTGAAAAAAGCAATCTTTTATATCGATGACCGCTAATTCCTAATTTTGGGGGAGCACAGAAGGGGAAGGCATCCCTGGTTGAAGGGATCCCATGTCCTCAATGACATTGTTAATTTTCCTCAAATCGTGGAGGAGGCGCCACCTGTCCTTCCCTGGCTTCTGAATAACAAAGGCTGGAGAATTCCATGGGCTGTTGGTCTCAATCAGGTGGCCATTTGCCAATTCCTCTTCCACAATCTGGGTGAGCGCGCTTAATTTCTGTTTGCTCAGCGGCCACTGCTCTACCCAAACTGGTGTATCTGTGAGCCAATGGAGTTTTTGGGTAGGGCGCTCTTCAAGTGGCTTCGCCTAAATACCGTGAGGAGCTGGCAGTTCCAATGTGGCCCACCACTGGGACATGGCATCTCTCCCCCACAGGGTGAATTTAGAATTCAAAACGAATGGGCGTATGGAGGCCAATTGCCCATTCGGCCCCATAATTTGTACTATGCTCTTAGATTGCTGTGCCAGTTGTGAACCCCCCACACCTGAAACTGTGCTGCACACGTTTTGCAGCTCCCATTGTGGTGGCCATTTGTGTGGTGGAATGACCGTCACGTCTGCTCCCGTATCCATCATCCCCTGAAGTTGAATGGTCTGCCCCCTGCTCTTAAGGCCACACCACACGAGGGGCTTCTCCTCTCCCAGTGTTTCGGTGTAAAAAACAGAAAGGTCCAGACCATCGCACATAAAGAGAGGTATTGGAATAGCCTGTGCGATAATCTGGCCTTCCGGCAGGAAGAGCCAGGGGTGGACACAGCGCGTCATGAGAGTGAAGCGCTCCGGGTCGAGTGTCAGGACCGCAGGAACGACTTCAATCTCATTGGGGGTGTGTTTGGTGTCCCCGACAACGAGATACATGCAGTCAAGACATGAAATGCGGCGATGAGTCTCTGCTTGCCGAATGTATGGGAGAAGTCCAGGCTCCGCACCAACCTCCAGCCAATCCTGGTTAGGGAAAAGAAGAGATTTTGTAAGTCTTAGTCGGGAAGGGTCTCTTTTGTCATAAGTCTTTAACTGGCAGGTGACGGCTGCCTTGTGATCTACCCCATTTCTGTCACAGCGCGGGGCAGGCCCGCGCTCAAATCTCAGTTTTTTTGTTGGTGAGATGAATCCCCCTCTTCCCCTTTTGTTCCTCCCTCCCTTGGAGGGGCTGTCCCCAAAAAGGGGCAGCAGCTGGTGAAATGTCCTCCCTGTCCGCAGTGAAAACACCTATAATCTGGTTGAAGTATGTCGGATGGAAGTCTCCTTTGTGGAGTGGATGTCGCAGCAGCAATCTTGGATTGGAAATGACTCTTGGTGATGGTATTGTCTGTCAAAAGTATCTCTTTCCTAGTGCATTCTTCAATTAGTTGGTCTAAGGTTGGTGGAGGTGACGCAGGTAGGGCTAAGAGAACCCGTTGGCAGGCTTCATTCGCGTTCATAGTCACAACTTCTAGCACTAGCTTCTCTTGGAGGTGCGGTTCCTCTACTCTTTTTTCCACCGCTTCTTTTACTCGATAGACGAAATCAATAAGCGGTTCTGCAACGGACTGCTTAAGAGCGACATAAGGGATTATAGGTTCTTTGGAGGGCATGCTGAGAAACGCCCGCTCTGCAGCTCCTTTCACCAAATCAAGCACGTCCCTAGGAATTCCCCCCGCTTGCTTCTGTGCCTGGCTCCAGTCACCCTCACCAATAAGGTGGTCAATGGTGATTTCATCTCCCTCAATATCGGTAGCCCAGGATTTATTCAACAAGATCTCTGGGAGGAGGTCCCCTGCTAACCTCCTCCATGTTCTTTCCCACAATTTATACTCCGATGGGGAGAGCAAGCAACCAAAAAGGCGCTTTAAATCAGCAGGGACCATGACGTTGGAAAAGGTTGCTCTCAAAACAATCCTGAAAAATTCACTTTTCTGGCCAAATCCTCGTTTCGCCTTACAGAGATCCCTGATGCTATCGTATGAGAGGGGTTCCCACCCAGGGTTTCCCCTTGCATTACAGGTGACCGGGGCCAGGAACAGAAGGTTTGCATTGTTCCCCGCCTCCTGCCCCCCAGGCCCCTGATCGCCGGTCCCCACGTTACCGTGGGAACCGGAAACCGGGGCATGGGAAACAGAAAGTTGGTGGGCGGAGCCTTGTGACGGGGGTGGAGACTTGGGTGGATACGGTGGGTGGAGTAAGTGATGTAATGGAAAGGGAGGTGGGGTTCACAGATGATGTGGCAGGGAGGGGTGTAACAGGTGGTGCCTCAACAGGTGGAGCAACAGGAGCAGAAGGTGGAGTAACAGGGGGAGTGGTGACAGAAATGCAATGACATTTTGGGCAGATTGAATCAGGTGCCACAAAAGAAGAGGAGGGGTTATGAGAAGGAAAGGTGAGGTTTGGGACAGACACAGGATGAAAAGGATTTTGGGGAGGAGAGGTGTCTGCCACAAGGCGTCGGCCATTTTGAGGTGGAGAGGTTGCCGCTACAAGGCAACGGCCATTTTGGGACACCTCCCCGGGGTAATCGAGGAAGGGGTTTTGGGGAATAAAGCTTCGTTAGAGGCAACTGGGACTGTCAACTGGGAAAGAGGGATTGGGAAAAGGGCTAGGGGTAAGGTCCCTGACAGTGTGGCCAGCACTGTCAGGGCAAGGGTACTGAGGAGGCTTGGGGGAGCCAGGGAGACGGTGGCAGCCCTGCATCTGCTGAGGACGGGCTGCTCCCCCCTGCCCACCTAGTGTAGGGGAAAGAGGGACTGGGGATGAAGGAGGGGAACAAGAGGGTCCAGGAGAAACGGGGGACAACGCTGAAGGACATTTTTTTGCTTCCCGCTCAGCACGATCCATATATTTTACAATATCCCAAATTAAAAGAAATAATTTTATAAATCCATCCTTGACTGCAGGGTCTTCTCTTTTTGTACCCTCAGTCAAGGCGGTACCAACCAATTTCCAAAAATGTTTTGCTTTGATTTCACTAATTGAAATTTATGGGAAACTAAAAAATAGCCAACGAACAAAGTTTTTCAACGTNAAGCAAAGAGGCGAAGGAGAGCACACTTGTATGCATTCCAATGAAGTTTTATTCAGAGGATGGGTCAGGGACGAGTGACAAGAAAACAGTGATCGGTCAAGGGTTTTAAAGCAGGTTCACCTGGGAGGTGGGAGCATAACATAGCCAATAGGGAAACAGGTAGGGAGGAGTATGGAACTCAGTGGGACCAATGAAACTAAGATAGGGGAGGGGAAAAGCTTCTGGGACAAATCAACTGCTAGGATCAGGATGATTGACACCAAACTTTCGGGAATAAAAGGGGTGGGTTTGAGTTGATGGGCAGAGGAAGGGGGCAGCACAACTTGGATTGACAAGCTCATATAAGGAAAAAAGGGGAGGAACAGTAGAACAGATACTTTGAGTGGCAACCTAGTGGCGGGAAAACTTGGGGATAAACAACTTGGGAGAAACCATTGTGAGGGGATAAAATGGGGGTACAAGGATCAAACCGTTATTCTTAACATTAAATCACTATTACAATTAAAATAACTCAGAAAACACACTGCCACACCTAACACTCTACACCATGCAGCAGGAAAGTTTCAGTACCTCCACTGCAGCTCCCAGGAACACAACAAAGCTCTCCTGCATACAATCTCAGACTCTCCAGTAAGGGCAGCAGGTGAGCCTCCTTTTCTCCACCTTCCAATGCACCTCATCAGTCTCTCATTATGACAGTAAGACTTTTGATGGCCAGTTCAGAAAGCCCAGGACCATGTTGAGACTTGTGTTACGTACTAAGTTCAACAACCCAGTAACCCCCTGTGATGACCTAACAGGCTTGAGAAGTGTGTCTGTATGAACCCCATGAAGTTCAAAGCCAGGCGCAAGGTGCTGCATGTGGGTCAGGGCAATCCCAAGTACAAGCTGGACAAGGAATGGATTGAGAGGAGTCCTCAGGAGAAGGCCATGGGTGTGAAAAGCTCAACATGATCCAGCAATGTGCACCTGCAGCCCACAAAGCCAACCACATCCTGGGCTGCATGAAAAGCAGTGTGATGAGGAGGTCGAGGGATGTGACTGTCCCTTTGCTCTTGTGAGATGCACCAGGAGCACTGTGTACAGCTCTGGGGCTCCCAACATAAGAAGGACATGGACCTGTTGGTCCATGGGGGAGTCCATGGGGAGCCAGGAAGTCCAGGGGAGCCAGGAAGACCCTCAGAGAGCTGAAGCACCTCTAGCACAAAGACAGGTTGAGAGAGTTGGGCTTGTTCAACCTAGAGAAGACCCCAGAGAGACCTGAAAACCCTTTCCTGTACATACATACAAGAGAGATGGAGAGGTTTACAAGAATGTGCAATTGTAAGACTGACTTCGAAGAGGAAATGTCTTTAAACTGAGAAGATAGATTTGGATTAGGTATTAAGAGGAACTTCTTTACTGTGGCAATAGTGAGGCAGTGGCAGAGGCTGCCCAGAGAAGGACATTATCAGGTGCCCCAGCCCTGATAATGTCCAAGCCCAGGCTGGATGGGTCTTGGAGTAACCTAGTCTAGTGGAAAATGTCCCTGACCGTGGTAGTGGGTTTGGATCTAGGGGGTTGTCTTGGGTTGGAAATGCAAGATGTGGCTGGGGGTGTGTATTCTGTTGCTATCTGTTAGATGTGGGGCAGTTATCTTCTGTTAATTGGGCCACCTGTGACAAACAGGTGGGACAGTTTTCTTTATCTCTTCCACAACCAATCCTCCCTCCAGAAAATATCTTCTGTTACTGGGCCATTGAGTCTCACTGCATGACTGATACAATTACACCATCCCATTGGGAGATGCTCTGCCCAGGGGAGGAGCCAAGCACCCGGATAAAATCTGAGACTTAGAACACCTCAGGCAACTTTTGCCCACTGGATTCCCAGAGGAGCAGCTTTCTTTTCCGCTGGATTCCCAGAGGAAGACCAGGCCCATCTATACCACCACTGGACCTTCAGAAGAAAACTCCACCCTTTCACAGAATCACTGCTTCAACAGAACCAGAGCTGGCACTACAGGAGTGCTGCAGCCACCATTTAATGGGACTGCTGCCACCACCCTGACCAACAGGGTGTCAGCTCCTATTCTGACTCTGTCAGTGTTGTTTTGTATTACTGCATTTTTTAAAAAATTTTTTTCCTAATAAAGAACTGTTATTCCTACTCCCATATCTTTGCCTGAGAGCCCCTTAATTTCAAAATTATAATAATTTGGAGGGTCTTTACATTTTCTATTTCAAGGGAGGCTCCTGCAGACACCTGCCTTTTCAAACCAAGACAGGGGTCATTAAGATCCCTTCCAACCCAACCCACTCTATGATTCTACCGTCACATGATTTTATGCCTGATTACAGATGGATGGAACAAACACAAAAACTTAAATTCGTACTTCACAACAATGTATGACATCACAAGCTCATGAAATAAATGCTAGGACAAGAATAAAAAAGATAAACCTTGTTCAAAATTACCGAGGTAGACAAGAAGCTTGGCAGATGTTGCATGATCGTTTATCAAGAATACATTTTATACTCCTCACATAATCCTTGGGGATTGATGTATGCACCGACATTCAAATTCAGGAAATGTTGTTGAACACAGTAATGCTAGAGTCTACTATAAATAACTGGAAGAGAAGGTTTCTTCCTTTTCGCTTAAGAAAAATTGGAAGAAACAGCAGAAGAGCCAGAAAGCGACACCTTCAACCACCCGAGCCGAGACAGATCTACGCCGGCCTCAGCAGCTGAGCCGCGGCAGCGCCGGGCGGGGCACGGCATCGGGAATGCTGGCTACCGGCGGAGCACGGCGCCAGCAGGCCCTGAGCCCGGCATCGGCCGGGAAACCAATCGCACTACTCTCCCTGTGCCGTCACAGAACACCTTCCATTGAATTCACTACCGGGGGCACTCGCGCGTCCCCGTTCCAGCCTCCGCCCCGGCCCCGCCCGCCCCCGACGGTCCCAGGCCGGGGCGGGCACTGCCGGCGCTTCCTCCGCGGGGCTTGTGGGTGGTCGGGTTCGCCATGGGGCAGTGCCTGCCCTGCATGGGGGGCGCCGTCAAGGACGTGGTGGAGACGCCCGACCCGGTGAGTGTGGGACCGCGGCGGAGCTGCCCCGTCCTTGCCCCCGTTTGTTTATCGGTGACGCCTGGCGTCGCCGCGATGAGGGCGAACGCAGGGGGCGGTGACCTTCCTTCCTCAACGCGGAGGCCAGGCCGCGGGGCTGTTGCAGTGGCTGTGCCGGCGAAAGGGAGCCCGTCCTTCGGCCCCCGGCCCGGGTGGGAAGAGCTCTGAGGCCGAGGCCACCCGGGGCACCCCGCAGCTTGGGGCCTGGAGCCCCAGAACCTCCTGCTGCTCTGCCCCCCGATCACGCCTGGGCACTGTGGTTCTATGGAGACCGCGGTTTGCGCGTGAGACGTGTTAGTGCATAATCGTGGGCGACATGACCCCCATTTTTACAAGAAATAGAAAAAAAAGCTGTGCTTTTTTTTCCGGTGAGTCGTGATGCTCGCTTGTAACTACCCTCCACTGCATGACATTTTTCCTAGGTGAGTAAGAGCCCATCTCTGTGGTTGTACCCCTCATCTGAGGATTTCATGGGGGAGAAGGAAAGGAGCCTGCTTTGCCTGGGAGAGCAGGCGTTCCCCTTTCCAGACTCTGAAAGGATGTTTCATACACTGCGTGCCATTTCACCCCAGTCTGGATTTTTTGAGTGAAGGTGCAGAACAGTTGAATAGTGATTTCTGGTGGGGTTTGACTGTATATATGTCAGCAGCTGCTCTTCTGGCATATTAGTCACTAAAAACACTTAGTTCTTGCAGGCTGGCAGTGCAGGGAAAGATGATGCTAATTGACTTGAAGTTGTGATTTTGTGGGAGTTAGTATCATAGATTTGAGTCATACTTAAAAATTAAGACTTTAGAAAGAATGCAAAGACTATTGAAGTAGAATTTCACTGTCTTTAATATTTTATCTAGGAAATAAAAAGAAGACAACTAGCAGAAGCTGCTGAAAAGAGGCAGATGGAGGTAATGTCTGATAAAATGTCATTTGTTGAAATTATTTTTAGGTAACTGGTTTATGGGGAGAATGGCTGTGGCTTCTCTGGTGACACTGGGTGTCATGTTTGGATTGTGGGAATTGCTGTTAAGTACTTTCCTGGTATTATTAATATTGTACATTTATACTTTTTTAACATACATTAAGAATTTCACAGGTGGGTGCTCTAAGACCATTGCAAAGTAACCGAGCTTGTTTGGATGGCAGATACTTTACAGTAGTTCATAAAACAACCTGAGAACTGGAAGAGCAACTTCAGCATTATTTTTTCCTTGTTCTAAGACTTGAAAACAAGAGATGGAGAAGTATTCAAACCAGAATGGTCAAATTTGTTTCAGTGGCAATTCCAAGTGGTAGTGCACTTGTACTTTTCTTAAAAATGCAGTTTGTATGCACTTGCAGGTTCTTCTTTATCAACAAGGCAACAGTTTGAACATGTTTATCAGCTCAGATTCCAGCAAAGATGTTGTATTAACTTAATATTTTGTCTTTTTAAGGTTGCCAAGCCTTAACTGCTTAGATATCTTTAAAGTTAGAAAAGGTAGGATACAAATGTTCTAGCGGAACAGCCAACCTGTTTTTTTTTTCTTTACATTCCTCTAAAAAGACTTCTAGCATATACTTGTAGATTTTGAATGGTGTGTCTTAAAGACCACAGCTGGACTGTGAAGAGAAAGGATTGTTATTTGTGTGAATGTTAGTGACATTACATATTGAATTATGAATTGGCCATTATGCATGGGAACCATGTTGACCTGGTTTGAAGGGTGTTTACTAAATAATTGGAGCAACATCTGAGTGATGCATGAGATTCCTTAAAACACTTGATTTTGTGTCATTCTATGTACTAAAAGCAATCCACATGTTGTTTTCAACCACAAATGGGTTTCAGTCACAGAGATTTTTAAGCATAACTGTAGGAAATAGCTAGCTCTTAACAGGCTAAAAAGCTTTCCTGAGAGGAAGGAGAAATGAAGCAATTAGAGTTGTGGATGTTCTTGAAGCTTTGTGGGACCCATTCTGCTGACAAAGAAAAATGGAAGTACCACTCTGTTACTTTTTGTTTTCTTGGAAGACAAAGAGATAAAGTATCTACCAGGATTTTTCAGGACTATCTTAGAGGTCATTTTGGCCTCTGAATGTTGGGTAATGGCGATGTCTTGCAAGCAGCCATACTTAGTTTCACCTTTGTGAGGGGGCAAGAGAGTAGATCAGATGTCCTTCTCTCCTTAGTGTTTTCTTGTAAATGCTTCTTAGCTGTTCATTATCCCTCCTGACATCATGTGAGCTGTTCTTCCTTTTGGGGTGCTGCAGACAGTTTGGGTACCTGACTCACTTGGAAGGCCAGTCTCCTAAGAGTCAGAGAACATATGGTCTAAGTAGGTTGTTATTTGGTGGTAAGATTTGTCTTGGTACCCCACTGAGAATTGAGCTTGTTGTTGGGACCTTGAAATTCAGGTGAGAACATTGCTGGTTTGCCTTGGTAAATTTTAGCATGTTTTGTATAACTTCTCCTATTTTATTATAACCCTGAACTTAGATAAGAATCAGTTTTTAAAACTTTTTTTTTTCTATTTCATGGTGTTAACTGTAATTCTGATGCTCCTGCCATCTAGTCTAGATTGTCATTAAACAGTTCCACAAGGATATGAAGCAGGCAATTCATGACAGATTTTTCATTTGGTACTCCTGCTACCCACACACCCTGTGACATTTTGAAGGGTGGACTATCATGCAGGGTATTTCTCTCAGATCACAGTTGAAAAGTTGAACTTCTTCACAGCCTGGGCTAGCACTACTAACACAGCTCTTTTTCTCCCCTGTTCATGAGGGTAAAAGTAGGCCCTGACACTGAAAAAAACAGACTAAAAATTTGTGGTCTTTTGGGAAGGGAAGATTCTGGCTCTGCATCTGAGGATTAAATATCTTCACCTGGATGTAAAAACAAAAGGAAACAAAAACACCCTCACTTACTTATGGGACCAAGAGTTCACAGAATGAGGAAATACCCTGAAAGGGCTACCTTGATTAATAGTAGCATTACTAAGTGCTTCAGTCTTTTCATGCAAACCACAATTCATAAAATAGTGTTGCCAACACTTGCAGTTTGGTTTCTCTCCAGAAAAGTGTCTAACTTGGTCTTACTCAAATGTGTTTTCTCCCAGGCTTCCTCTCGAGGTATTAAGAATACTTACTCTGTAGAGCAGAAGAAAAAGAAACAGGAAGAAATAGAAAGAAGAATGGCAGCTTCACGTCCTGGAGGAGAAGGAGGGCTGAGAGTAAGTTTGAAAAAGAAACAATGTGATTCAACTATCCATATATTCACTGTGAAAATCTGTTTTGTCATGTAGAAGATTGAATAACTTGGGGAAAAACCAAGAGGAAGGGAAATGGGATAGAAATGGAAGCATGTGTTATTGTCATGCAGTGTTTTTAATGAGACTTCATCACTAGGACAGAAAGACAGCAGCAATGGCAGAGCGCTTTTTTTCCCCTCCTCTTCTTCCCAGTTTCTGCATACGTGATGCATCAGTTTTGCATGTCTCTCAGCACTGGGGACCTCATCACTGTTATCCTGTACTCAGTGTCCCTTTTCAGTGCCAGTTGAGATTGTCTCTCTTCCTTCAGAGCTTATAGAAAACATTTGAACTAAGTAGGGCAATGGTTTGGGGTTTATGTGTCTCTCATTACAAAAGAAACATACAGTGTTGGCATAAAATTACTACTATTGCTATTCTAATGTGAACTTTACCTCAGAAGGCCAGGCAGAGAGTTAATGAAGAATTACAATCTCTTCAAAACAATAGATTTATTTGATCATTGAAACTCAGGCTTTATAAACCTTCATATTTTGCTCTCATTACCATACATGATTCAGGAGGCAGGAGTTTGTGTAAGTTGCCATTGATATGCTGCATGTCCATCACTTGCAAAGATAAAAGATTATTTGAGAATTTAAAGGTGAATGGAGAATTTATTGTAGTTTGACAACCTTATGGTGTTTGTTTGCTTTGGGATTTTTTTCCTTTCTTTTCCTTATCTTCATACAAACCTGTATTTTGTTTGTTTCTTTAGTGGCAGGTTGGATAACACATGACTTCTGAAGAGAAGATGATTAATGTTTACTGCCAGTAACTTGTCAGTTTTTGCAGCCAAGTGGCACTTACTCATCATGTGGCTTTTGCTGTTTACCTCTGAAGACTCAGCAGTACTTTGCCATTGTGGGACAATGGATGTGGAAGCATTCACAGAGAAACTTAAGAACTAATTCTGAACACTATAGTTTTGCCAATTTTGTTTGTTTGTTTTCCATGCATATTTTATTGCTTCCCTGTCAAGACTTCCTGTCAGCTGGAAGTCGCCTCCTTATGTGTAGTCAGCCAATATGTGTATACTGCCTGGTCAGTTGATGTCTGTCTGTCTGTGTATGACTGGCCTGAGCAAGCTCAGGTGCCCATGTGTTGGTGTTGATGCTTATTTCAAGCTCTACAATTAAACTTTACTGCAAGTCCTCATGTAGAAAGTTTTTCATATATGTATGTATTTGAATATGTGGATGACAGCATTTCTTTTCTGTTTCCTAATGACT
The DNA here is from genome assembly GCA_013400635.1 of Hypocryptadius cinnamomeus. Classification (NCBI taxonomy): domain Eukaryota; kingdom Metazoa; phylum Chordata; class Aves; order Passeriformes; family Zosteropidae; genus Hypocryptadius; species Hypocryptadius cinnamomeus. Next base: position 5,182 of record VYZP01046678.1, on the reverse strand, counting down.
TTTGCACTGCTTAGGAATTTAGTGCCTTTTTGAAAAAAGAAAAGTAGAGTCATGGCGGGTCCTTAAAAATAGAATAATTTTGTGACTAGTAAAAGAAAAAATAGAAACCTTTATAAATCCTATGTACTTAGATCAAGAATGCAGTTTTATTATGTGTGTAATAATTGTTCTCATTTTCTCATGTGGGTTTCTTTTGAGTCTGTAAGTATTTATAATGAATACTGAAAGTTAATCATGAAATTAAAAATCCTGTTATTAGTTGTATTCATTTATTACCACAAGAGGGCAATGGTAACCTTTTGAGAATTTTGAAAAACAAACGGGAAAACAGTTACTATGCCATCACTTTGCCAGTTCATTTCCAAAAGTTTCTGTGTTATCTATTTAGGTGGACTACTTACAGTGCAAAAATGTTTTTTTTTTCCCCAGAGAGCATTGTGTACATTATGGATGGGCTCAGTATGGCAATTGCTGCATTTCTGACCTAGTCAAGATATAGAGGCTTTTTTTTCACCCCTTGAACTATGTATTTTGTCATTCACATCTCAGTACTGCCCAATGCTGTCCCAACAGTGCAGTCTTGACACAGTTTCCTGGCTTAGCCTTCAGAATTCAGTTGAGAAGGGAGAACTTTCAATATTAACATAATGGTGTTTGGGCTGAAAAAAGCTGTATCCGTGGCTGAAGGCTGCCTTCAGTTTCCTGTGATTGCTGGAAATTGCTCTTTTCAGTGTTCATAATAACTTTTTTAAAGTCCAGTGAAAATGCATTGAGTTATAAAAAGGTATCTCAGACGTTAATTTGAAATGAGAATTTCAGTCTAGCATCATAGTAGGTGTCCTACAAGACACTTAAGCGGCACTTACACTTAGTTGGTCACTTGTGTTATTTAAAACTTTAAATATTTTTCTCTTCATTCTCTGTCACATACTCCCTCGAAACTGCAAGGAGAGCAAATAACCATGTCTTGTCATCCAAGCCTCTGCTTGCATTAGTGCCATGAACACTTTCATTTAAAGCCATTGAAAGAACCTAGGGAAACCAATCACATTCTCTCTCTCCATCCTTTATGTAAAAGAAAGAGCTGGCTGTGCTTCTTAAGAGACCTAGTTTTGAATGTTGGATTTATTCTACAGCTAAGGACCCACATCAGAGGATGTGGGAGTGTGTAGTTCCAGATTATGAATCACCTACAAAGCTGTTTCAAAAGATGTTCCTATACCATACGTATCCAATTGTCCAAATGGCCAGGCTTAACTGACTGGGAATTATTTGAGTAAATAAAACCACTTACTGTTGGTTTAAGTTTTGTTTCAGTTGACAATGAAAGCAGAAACTACTGCAGATCAGTAGTGTACAGCTGATAGCAACCTGACATGTACCACTAAACAGTAAGGCTGAGAGCCACACAGATGAGAGCTTCTCTCTCCTTACAGGTGTTTTCCCTGTCTTTCTTATTGCTTAGTGCAGCAGTAAGTTTATGTGAACCACAACAGGAGTTTTGTCCTTATTTCTCTCAATCCTGGATGTTTACTTCACCTCAGAGGCTGTTAAAATGCACCTTTTCATATAGATATCTAGATGGTTGATATTTTGTTTACATCAGTACAACTTTTTTTTTCCTTCATCTTCTGAAAGCACAGTCTTCTACTTCAAAAACTGGCAGGCCAAAGCCCAGTGCTGGTAAACTGGACTGAAAAGCTGACACTCCATGACTGTGATAGCATCATCTTTGTTGTGGTAACAAAGTGAAACCATTTGCCAGTCCAATTGGTTACAAAGATTGTGCTTGAGAGAGAATGTTTGTAACAGATGTCCTGAAATTTGGGAAGACACAGAAGCTGTGTCTCCACAAGAATGGGCAGCATCACAGTGGGCCCTGAGGAACACAGATGACTTCAGCATGTGGATTTGGCACAGTGACAAGACTAAGTACTTGAGATGCAGCTCATCAGGCACAAGCAGTGCCAGCAGTTTTTCCAGAGTCTGGGAAAGCCTGTCCAGCCCTATAAACATTTGTGTGATCCCACCTGTCTGTTCCACCTTACCTTAGTCAACCACACCACAGGCTAAGAAAGTAGGAGACAGAGCAAAGAAGCAGCACTGTGCCTCACTCCCTTGTGAGGTACTCTCAGGCTGCTGCCAATGAGGCAGCAATAATATAATAATAATAATAATAATAATAATAATAATAATAATAATAATAATAATAATAATAATAATAATAATAATAATAATATAATATTATAATAATATTGCATAAGCCCAACAAGAACCCAACTCTTGTCAGCATCTCTAGGAAATGCTTCTGTAACTCTGTGGTGTGGCAAACAGCTCATCTTCCAGATCTAAAGTGAACATGTAACATAAATTCAGGATTGAGTCTTCAGTTACAAGAAGCTTGCTGTACCTTCCCACACATATATTGCCTTCTCATTTCACTCATCCCCACCAATCCTTTAACTAGCTGCCATAGATTTTCCATATCTTCTCTAAATTGCTGTTGGAAAAAAAGGTGGTACTGCAAAGGAAGGAGCAATTATCCCTGTAATGAAGATGTGAAAAACCCCTATCCTCTATTAGTGATGTCAATAATCCTGCTTAGGAAAAAATCTCCAGGTAATGTATGACTAGCAAGGTGACAGAATGCACTTCCTGTAAAGAGCAATAACAGGTTTCAGTTACATTTCCATACTAGTTTTGAATGGCTTCCAGCATGATGAGTCATATTTGACATTATACAATAATAATTTTTTTGTAAATAATTTTACATCATTTATCCATTTTGAGATTAAGCACAGTTTATTCACAGGCATCTCCCATGGGGTTTGGTCTATGAGGACTTTGAGAAAAGGCTTCGTTGTAGCTCCTATCACTTTAAATTTTTAGGACTTCAGCCTCCTCAACATTCACATTCAGCCAATTTACACAGCAAGATAGTTAAAATCACTACATCATGGAAAATGACCTAAATTTGTTCTGCCCCTATCACTGCAACAAGGGCTATATGCCTTTGAGCAAGATTCTGCTGCTCAGCTTTAGCTTTATAAATTGAGCCACAGGTTCCTAACAAATTTTTCAATTCCTACATTGCTACAGGACCTAATACACTATGAAAATACTATTTATCAGATTAGTGACATTTACCTCCAATCCCCTCTTCCAGACTAACCAGCTTACTGCATTTCTTTGGTTGTTTGTTTTATTGATGCTTTCATTTCCTCCTCTGTTATTCACACCCACATCAATGCAGTCAAATGCAGTAAGTCCCACCTGCATGTGGGTACTGCCACATGGTACTGGCAATACTTTAAAATAAAATCCTATAGTCTCCCCTTCTGGAACTGGCAAAGTTGAAGTTTTAAGTCAGGAAGTGTTTTAATGTGATTTTTTAAAAGACATTTGAGTACCCCAAAACAAAAAAAAAGACTGTTTTGTCAGGTACAGTCCAAGCACATAAAGGGATTAATGTTTAGTTTAAAATCTTGCTTTGGATTTACTGTGACTGTTCAAGTTTACTATTAAAATAAACTTAGGAATACCTTTTTTATAATTACCTGCTCTGATTTATTAATATGTAAACAACTTCAAATATTTAAAAAACCAACATCATAATAACAACACAAACTTAGTCTTGGATGATGGAAATAAAGGTTGAACTTGAAGATCTTGGAAGTCTTTTCAACCTCAACGATTCTGTGAAATCCAACTAATTATGTTTAAAAACCTAACCATTATTTCTAAATAATCTTACATTTTCATGAGTGATTCTTTTCCTTCCCTTTTCATTTGAAAACAGATATCTCAGTGCTTATATTAAGATCATGAATATTTTTCAGCTACACTACATTTTTTATAAAATGATGTTGCATGTGGTCTTTCTGCTCCTTTATGGAGGACATATGACAACTTCTATGACAACTGAGACTTCCTATGGCTTTTCAAAAGATTTATTGCTGAATATGCGTGTAATCTTCCTAGAAAGTGTTTTAAAAGATTAAAATGCTGTAACTTTGGAATTACGTCCTGCTACTTTGTCTGCTGCACCAAGCAATTGTGAACTGTTTGTATTCAGCAGGTATTTTTAGATGGTGAGGTAGGCCTTTTTCACAGAAGTGAGATACAATGTGCTGATTTTAATAAGGCGTGGAACATGAAAGATGGTCTTGAACCTTTCTAGCCCACAGACATTTTTCTGTTAATTTTAAAGCCCACAGGAGCAGATTATAAGACCACTTAAAAAAATTTAACATCAGAAAATAGAGAAAAATACTAGTCAGGACTAAAAAAAAATATTTCCGGGATGCTGTTGAATTTTTTTCCTTGCAAAGAAAAATTAATTTTTAAAAAATATGGGTATTTCTGTGTTATCTGTTTGCCCCTTTCTTTGTGCAGCTCATTTCTGGGGTAGCAAGCAGTGTTGTGCATTGTAGGCATCTAGTTGGTAGCAGCAAAGTAGAGATGAATCATTACAAATAATAAGAGATTCAAAATGTATGAGTATTTTAAAAATTTTATTTAATTTTTAAATTTTTACAGTCAGTGAAACAATCCTATAAAATGATTTTTCTAGGATGTTACAAGGCACATAAATTACCAAATATAAACATAGAAAAGTAGCCAAAATAATGAACTAAGCCCACATACACCTTTAGCTATATTAGAGGTGTGTGAATGATTTATGAGAATGTGAATCACTCTATTTACAGGGTAATGAATATTTCACATTTAACAATAACCAACAACATTAAAAAGAAGGGGAAAGAAAAGCTTATATCCAAGAACAGAGCCACATTTTGTGACTCCAGAGGGACTTGCATTTTCTGAAGCTCCTCCTTGGGTCTGAGGGCTGTGCACCTGTTACTGCTTCCCTTATGGGCTGCAGAACATCACCTGCTGTGACCAACCAGCTCTACTGTCTGACACAGGAAGGGGCAATCTCTCCACTTCCCCATGCTTCCATATTGGGCAACTTTGTGAAAACCAGAAAGGATCTACACATAGATCGAACACTCAGCATTGTCTTCAGCTTTAAATAGTAAAATGGTGTGAAGGGGTTTCTTGGGCTTTTACTTTTAAGTAACGGCCTTGAGAAGTTGTTTGGCATGCAATAAGCCATTATATTCTACTAATTAAGAAAAGATTGCAAAACATACAAATGGTCAATTTTTATTTCATTTTA